>VYZM01001434.1:166024-202858 GCA_013398915.1 Dromas ardeola
CAGCTGTGAAAAGTCTGAAAAATCTCATTCAGATCAGAAATATCTATGCATGAAAATGTTCTGCAAGAGGTATAGGATCTTAGAATTTTAGACTTTTTTATAACACACCATAAAGGTATGAATCTAAAACTGGCTTCTTTTAGCATTTTCATCATTTAGAAAACAAGACAGCATGTTGATAAAGGAAAGGTTAAAAGTGAAAAAACATTATTCAATACAGAAATTCTTGAATCAGGCGATGTAAGAAGTCATCACGATAGCAAAATAGAATGGAACTAAAGAGGGTAACAAAACAGACAGCATAAAACGATATTCAGTTCAAAGTTGGTCTTACCACCACCCCCCACCAAAACACCATAAAAAAAAGGTCACACCTTTGTACGATTAGTACCCAAACATTTTTGTCTCAGCTCTTCTAGCTGTTAGCACCAATATTAAGTATGTCAAAGTTAGATACACACCATGTCCCAGAGGGATAAATCTGTATGCAACAATACGACTTGCCTTGTTTTCTCTAGTGCAGCCTAACACAGGAAAACTTATTTGTCTTTCTTTGCCCATTATCTCAGAAACTGTTCTGGCTTGACAAGCTCTCTCTCTCTGCCAGGAGCCTCCATTCCAACATTTATTTATTTATTTTCTTAACTGAATATCCTTAATTTGGAGGGTGGCAATGCAAACAGAAAACACTCGTTTATATATTATTTCATTAAAATAAAAATAGAGGTCATAGCTTATTGACATAATTCTTTAATATATATATAAAAAAAGAAAAACCTAAAGTTTAAATCACTGGACCCATTGTTATAACGTGTAAACAGCACCATCCAAGGCAGCAACAATAGTCCTCTTATGCTCTGCTGAGAAGCTCACATACAGGATTAAAGCTGACAAATCTCCATGGGTCCATGGGTCCAGAGAGCTTGCGTCTTCAAGATTAAACCTTTGGCTTTCATTAATACTACAAAGAGCAATAACAAACCTCTGTTAAACCAGATATGCAAGCTTATTTCAAGAAATGCCAAAGTTCTAACTCNTTTCAAGAAATGCCAAATGTCTAACTCAAATTCATGAAGCTAAAAAAAAAAACCAACCACCCCAGCACCCTCTCAGGAAGGCTGAGGCAGGAGCCCAGGTCACCGTACACAGTTAATCCCTTGCTAAGCAAAGATCTCTGCCCAGCTGCAGTCTTTGTACCCATAGAACCACGTTGGTTTCTTCAGGTGGAGTATGTCCTCAGCTAAGCTTGCAAGTCTATTAGAAAAGGATCAGCTTTATTTCCCAGGGTGCTTAAACTGCCTCCCAGATTCTCCTCTACCTACATCAATCCTGTCCAGATCCAACGTCCTGTATGAAGGGTCAGTAACCAGATGGGAGACCTCCAAGAAGCAGCACAGTTCAGAAACAGATCAGGCTGCCACTCTCGGAGCAGGACTGAAGACCCACAAAAGCAGACTAGTTGCTCTGCCCCACACTCCCCTGAGGCAGACAAAAGTTAAAACCAGTTCTGGATTGGTGCAAGAAACATGAAAGCTAGCTGCACAGCTAAATTCAAATGAAACACAACATTATTTATGCTCTACTGGAGCTACCCTTTAACTCTAGTGACAAAAGCACACCTAGCTCCTGGACAGGCTCAATCCTCTTCTGCTTCTTGACTCATGCCAAAGGGCACAGGAGAGAAGAGCTGCAAGCAAGTTGGTGGGAGACTGACTGACAGTACATACACATTAATCACAAACAGGTAAGAACAGACATTGTCCTGGTTTGAGTGACACAGGACTAATTTACCTTTTGGTAATTTTACTTGACAGTAAAGTCTCTTCCAGTGCTAGGGAAAACTGCATTTTTAGAAGACTCTACTGCCTGAATTTGTGAAAGTATTTTCTTTATAGCCAGTTATGGCATGCAGGTTTCAAGGTCCCAGTGTTTTCAGGTTAGCCAGGTGGAGGGATGAGGAGGAGCGAGACCCGGGCGCTTGAACCAGGCTGGACAACAGGATTACTTCATACCATGAATGTTACATTCAATATGAATTAGAAAGTTTGCTGCCTAGTGCTCTCTCTGCCTTGATGGCTGCGATCTTGAGAACTTCTTGCCCCGGTGCTGGGCACTCCACTGCTGGGAGTGCAGAGCTTCCTGCTCATAGCATTGGCTGAGTATAATCCTGCTATATTTTATATTGGTATCAGGATCAATATTGGTTCTTTAGTATTACTAATGTTAATTATTTAGTATTGTTCTATTAAATCTGTTCATATTTCAACCCTCGGGTTTCCTTGTTTTGTCCCCTGATTCCCCTTCCCAAGTTGGGAGTGGTCATTGGGTGACAGAATAATTGTCTAAACAACAATAAATTGTTGTGGCTTCTTCAAACCATAACAGACATAAAGCTCGAACATGACTTTTCAGAAGAACTTTGCAGTGAGATCAGCTGAGAGAGATGAGGACAAAGCAGCGCTGCTGCAATAGCAATCAGAAACTTTCCACGGAAATAAGAGCAATTATGCTAATGTTTGAGAAGTGTGAAGGTTGCATTTCTCCTGTGAAATACTGAATTTCAGTAACTCTCCTCAAACACTTTTTACAGGAAAAGGCACTATCAGAAATCTGGTTTAAAAATCAGTTGCAGGGGATGGGGAAAACAAACATCACACTCAACTCAGGTTAAGTTTATACCCTTAAAACAAAGCAACCTGTGTGAACTCCCTCTGACCAACACCTCTGTCACCTATGGTCCCTTGAGTACTATTGAGTCCATTACAGGGGATTTTATAGAACTTAAATAACCCTGAAAGATCCTGCATTTATCTCTGCCAGGTACGTGTGACTCGCATTTCAAAAAAAGGCCACTGTACCATATATGGCAGCTTAATATATTGGAACCAATTTATCACTGCACTACTTAATTTGGTGAACTTACCACAACTGAAGAGACTTTCCTGATACGCTGTAAAGGTCTGTCCTTCCAGCTCAGTGTGTGGCTTACAACTGTCATAAAGTTAATTATGTTAAAACAAGCAACATAAGTCTGCATATACTGCTTAGATTAGTAAACTTTTTTAAAAACATCAGCCATGTTTTAGTGTTAACATTCAGAAGAGCCAAATTCACTTTTATTAGATCAGGAATAGATGATTTAAAACTGTGACACATTTCAAGTATGACAAGATGAGACAAATACAAAATGGGAAATTTACATTATTTTTTTTTAGTATATTTTTTATTGTCCCCAAGTGTTTCTGAAAGACTCCTAAAAAGCGAAGTCCTACTTGCCTAAATATAAGTCCAATAATGTACAGCTCCAAATACTCCAATGGACAGATAACAGGGTTTTTTGGTTTGTTGATTTTTTGTTTCTTGTTTGTTTGGTTTTTTTTTTTTTACCACATACAGTCAAGACTGCTATCCTAGGATTTAAAAGGTAAGATTAAGAACTCTTGACTTCCAGAGAGCAAGTAAAAGGAATTTTGCACCTATCATTTTACCCAGAGGTCTTCGAGAAATTATTTACTGGAGGGTGGGTTGTATTTTTAATACCTGGGTTGACAACCCTGAGTGATTTAACTTCTCCCTTGCATACAATTACAGGGAAACCGTTTACACAAAAGCAAGATGTTGGTTCTCTTATCGCGAGGCTCTTTCTTGTAGGCACTTTGCACATGTTGTTATTAGGATTGCATCTATGCTGGAGCACAGTGAGACACACAACAGAGCTGCTTGACCCCAGAAACAGCCTAGTCCTTTTTGTACTGCCTGGGAGCTAATAAGCCCCTTTCCAGTCTTAAGACTGTAGGTCGGCTTGGTAAGACCCGGTAACACTGCATGGCCTTACTGCCTGCAACCTCTGCCCACAGCAGGTATTCCCCAAGCAAGAGGTTCAAACAAAAGCGTGCTGATGGGCTTAAAGATTATGACCCACATCTTCTAGTCAATGCAACCGATGAATTGGTCTGTAAGGATAAAGAAAAACCTTAGAAGGAGGTCAGAACATCTGGCAGTCAAAGGAAAAAAGGCCTCTCTTCCGCAAGTGTTCTCAACCTCCCACCACTAGGACAGAGACAGACTCTCCTATCTCTTCATTATTGGTAATCATTTACCCAAATCATCTATGATCTTCCACTCTCTTCGTTCAGAGTTAATGAAACGATACCAGACTAGCTGGCAAGAAGTACAGGAAGATGCAGTAGAGTGAATGGAGCTTTGATTTGTCCCTGGAACAGTGTCTTGGCCCAGGAGGTTGGTCCCTCTCCTCTTTCTGTCAAGCTGGAAAAGTGGCCATGGCGACGCTTCAAGAACATTCAAGTGGATGCCTGTCCCCTGCCAGAACAGCGAGGGGATTTTAGCTACCGAGTTTTAAACCATTTCTTTTATATAAGAAGATAAACTTATTCAAACATTAATTTGCTGGTGAGGATAAAGACTTCAGCCATCTTAAGTTAAGTTCCCTTCAGCTGGGCAATAAAGCTTTTACAGGATTATCCCCTAGATAGCTAAGTACCCTTATAGATAGATTTAACAGGGGACAACAGCTACACAGAACGTTGAACAACTGCTTCAATGTCAGATGCCAATACAATGACTGTACTTCATTGCTGTGTTCAGTAAGTAATTAAAAAAACCCACATTTGTTACCAAATTTGTTAGCAAAGAGGTAGAGTGCACTGGAGATACAAACATTACATTTGCCCAAGGCATGAAACAGGAGAAAGAGGGGGGAAAAAAGGAAGGAGAAGCACATTCAAGAGCAGGCTGGATGGGGCTTTGAGCAACCTGGTCTAGTGGGAGGTGTCCCTGCCCATGGCAGGGGGGTTGGAACCTTAAGGTCCCTTCCAACCTAAAACATTCTATGGTTCTCCTTTGGTCTACAAAAATAGGAAAAAAGGGGAAAAAAATTGCACTTTCTTCTCCTCTTACTACTTCACAAACCCAAATATAGGATACTGATTTTTTTATAGCCTAAATTTGATCAAAAAGTGTATTGTATGATCAAATGAGAGATTCCTATAGAATATAAATTCTGAGACACTTCCAACTGTAAGTCACCACTTGCAACTTCCTCTACAGCAATTTACTGCATGGCATATAGACAAATATTTTATTATGGACTGCAAGTAATAGTAATCACAGTACAAATCAGTGTTCAGAAAAAAAACATGAAAAACAAAAGCTAAGTTTTACATATTTGCTTACCAAATCCTTGTGATGAGTCCAGAAATAAAAAAACAAACCTCACCCAAAATATTTACCGTACAATCTGCAATGTCAGATGGATCTTGGCTTTTTTGTTTGTTTCTTGCACAAGACAAACATTAGCAGGCACAGTCCTTCAAAGCCTAATTCACTGTTACCATTTTAATAACAAATTCACCTTTTCCAACAAAAGCTCATGGCATATTATCCATCAATGCTAGTGGGTAACAGCTAAAGTAGGGGAAATCTGAGTTTTGCCCACCACGTGCATGTTTGCAATCAACTAAAATCTGCCTTTCAAGGGATAATTTAGTTCTTTATCATTAACATTCAAGCGATAATTGTAAATGGATGGGGAAAAGACAAATAGCCGTATTTCCAATTCTCTAACTATTAAAGATCTAGGCCTGTATTGAAAGCAAAAGCCTTTCATATAAAAGGTTCATTTTAGCTAACAGACACAGAAATGGCATTTTATTTGCATCTAACCCACGGAAACTAAAAACATTAAGACAATTGTAAGTAACAGGGCTTAAATAAAAGGCTTACTATGCCTAAAATTTTAACTTTTAAAGTGTTAGTAACTCAGGGGTGGGTTTGTGGGATGATGGTTCCAGAAACATTAACTTGAACTGAAACACAACTCTCCTCTATTTTTTTAAGTTGCAGACTCTCTCCCAGCGAGCATTCAAAGTCATAGTTGTTTGATGAAAATCAGTATATAACATCTTATTCCTCAGAAGCCCTGAAGACACAACACTGCTGAATTGAAACGCAGATAGTTTTATTACTTCTTGTGCAATATTTTACAAAAAATCTAATTACTCACAATCATGCAACCCTGCTAGTGATGAAAAGGCTGTACAAGCAATACTTCCCATTCCACCAATGCTGCAGGGACTTTAAACAGGGCAGTAAGGCATGAAATTGGAAGAAGTCAGCTCAACTTTTGCAGCAGCAGTCAAGTTTGCAGAGTTAGTATTAAGGGGATAGAAAATGCGTTTGATAAGAGAACACCAAGAAACAGTAAATAGGGGACTTCAAATGAGCATTTTTACATTTAAGCTTTCTGAACTAGGTGTACATTGAAGGGTGTCATTCAGCCAAACACAATCATACCTGCTGCACCTTGCTAAATCGCAGTCAGAGGTTGTGAAGCCACCTCCTTCTCTTCCCCAAGGCAGACAGGGATTTAGGAGTCTACATCTCGTACCATCTATGCAGATATATGGACAGTCATTTCGGTGACATGAGCGCAATTTTTCTCCCCCTACCACACGCTTCATGAGCCATGGAAGAGGCAGGATACTCAAAGTACCATGATACAAGCCTAGTGCCAGTGGAGACCTTCCCAGCACAAGGAGAAAGTCCCTGCAGCCACGGTGGTCTACACCAACAGCCAGGATCGCTGCAATGGCAGCTGGGTTCTAGTCCTCAGGAAACATCAGGCTTTTCTGCTTTGAATGGTGGCTGCTCATCGTACAAATTCCCTCTCAGAGGGCCACTGGGCTAGGCTCCCCTTCCAGTCAGTCTTGGGGGTAATTCCACCAGATTTCGCAAAATGTGGAGGACAAACCGACACCTTTCCAAATGATTCCTGCCAGGAAACCACACCAGCTTTTTAATAATCTATCATCAGGCTAAGTGTGAGCTTTGTTTAAAGATAATCTTTTCATTGCCTTTTCTGACATCAATAACAAAGCAATTATATTACCCAAATGTTCTATAATAAACACTACTGGTTTATTATGGACACAGAAATAGGTTTACGGTCTCAAACTCCAGAATTGTGACAGTAGCTGGAATCCTCTAGACATTTGCTTATCCATTAAAGGACACGTTAAATATCTTTCTAGGAAGCACATCATGTGTGATCACAGCAAGTGAGTCAGTAATAGCTCACAAGCCAGGCAGGAAAATTAACGTTTGGCACAATTTAAAGCTTTGCAAAGCAGTGAAATACTTGGAAACATACTAGCAGTTCAAAAAGAGAGAAGACCCTTATGATATTTATCATTTGTATCAATATATAGATCTATTCAGAACTCACACATAAACAGCCGCCTCTGAAATTTTCTCTAGAGAAATAAGTTTTCTAAAACCAAAATCTTCTAAAACATCTATGAAACGTACCACAATACCTTGACTTTTAAAATAATCTACTTGACTCTATACGATGAAAGATAATTGGGATATCAACACAATATGATCCTGTGTTTCAGGCTTACTTGTTTTTAACACAGCTTTCTAATTTATCTTTTTTTCTCTGCTGCAGAGAATATTTTAAATGGAAGTTATGGTGGAAATGAACCTGTAACACCTATTACTCTGGCAAAGGTTTACTGTTAACCCAAAAAAAGGCTGTGCTCCATTGCTACTGGACAGTTACATCAGGTAAGTCAGTACAACTCATTAGAAATAGAGCATTAAGTAACATGGGCCCTTCATAAACAGCTTTCAGATGGCTATATAGCTTTTGATCTATGCCTAAGGAGCTCTACCGGCCAACTATTAAGAGATGTAAAAGAACAAAAGCTATTATTTATTCAGCCCCTTCATCAAATTTCACGTGTTTTCAGGGAAGACCACCAGCAATAAAGGACTTGAATTCATCTGTCCCCTAAGTAAATTGCTGAAATTGAAAGAAAGGGGTCTGGGAAGCTCTTTATTTCCTCAAACGTTTCTTCTGCATTCCCAAATACAGAAGTCGTAATTATAAACTGGCTTAACATACTCAAACATAAAGTATCTGGTGATGTTTTACTCAGAACATGGCAACATTCAAATATAATTGCTCCTAACCCGTGACACATTTTCTAATCACAAATATCTGTGGAGGATGTTTGTTTTTCCAAGACTAGCAGCATATGAAGAGATACAGTGCTTGTGATTTCTGTCACCCAATTTCTGACTGCTTCATGAAAGCTAACATCCATTAGCATCTCCCTGTGGTGAGCTGTTTCGGTCTCAAGTTTTGCTACATTAGGCACCTACAATGTTAGGTGGGAGATAGGACCAGATTCACAAAATGCAAAGACTTAAATACTTTTGTATCTTGGAGTTGTAGTGCCTCACTGTTTGGTTTTTACTATTCAGAAAGACAGAGACTGTGTCTTGACTTTAAATCCTCCATGCTAACTGCTGAGACCTAACACGAAAGCATTTGTTTGCAAGCGAAGAAAGAAATCCACAATACTGAAGAGGAGTTTTATCCATGCAAAGCTAACTGAGCTAGATTCATAAACCATACTAGAGGCAGCCAAATCATGAGAACATAAGCAGGATGAAATGAACATCAGCCTTTGATTTCAGCCGATAACAGTGGCTTCTGCAAGATTCTTTCTTCTTCCTTCTTTCCCCAATCTCCCTTCTCTCAGATAACCCCAATCACCATTACAAAGCACTGTAAAATGCTGAATCAAACGAATCAAAGGAAAATCCCACCACACTAAGTGAGTTAAACGTGGAGACATCAAAGATATGCCTAAAATGCTCTGCCAAATTTCTCAGATGACTCTTCTGCAGCAAACATTGGTTATTGGAAGATTTTTTTTCACTGAATGAAAAAAGCATCATAGCTGTTTCCAAAATGCCTGCCTGTTCGCATACACTACAATTATGTACTGCTGATTTACTCATCACATTAATGATAATTAATGCTAACGTTAATAACTGATGCTAAAGCAGCAATGCCTGCAATACCAAGATAACACATAGATTTAAAATCATCATTTCTCCTCAAAGCGGTGACATCAGACAGCAACATTCTCCTTTTGCAACATTATCCTCTTTGTTAATTTATTCAAAGTAGGTGTTGGTTGGCCAGGACTGTTTGTGTAGAACATTTTAACGTAGAGACCTGTTGTTGGGAATTCCCTGCTCAGTAGTCTGCGAGACTGCTTAACTGCTGAATCTCAACAGTTGCAATTGCCATTCCCAGCAGGAGTCACAACTGCGTCTGAGGCGTACCTTACTTGACACAGCTATTGTAAACACAGGACTGGGGGGAAATCTCAAAAACAACCTATCATAAAAAGTGCCAATGCTATCAACTTGACCAGGGAAGCCTAGGTCAAAACAGAGTACTCCTAAAAAGTCCGCAAAATGAATTTCTGTTTTCGGGTGATGATGGAGTTGCTATCCTTTCTTTTATGAAACTGAGTCCTAAGTTGATTAAATGGGATGCTGCATCTTTTTACGTTACCCAAGGGCAGAAAAGCTGTGCTCTACTGTGCCTGGAACTGCTTCCTCAGTTGATTAAAGACAAACGAAATTTGAGAGAACTGCAGGCCAGGAGATGTTTTTTGGGCATCATAAACTGTACTCAGGATTAGAATAATATTTTGTTTGATTAGGAAGAAAAAATTATTCCCTCTTGTGCTACTAATACTTACTTTCTGTCCTCATTTTCATTCAGAATGCAACAAGATAAAAATGCCAGCCTGGAACTAAATTAAGAGTATGGCAAACAAAGAATTTAAAGGCTATTCCTCCTTAGACCCACTACAAAATATGAAAAACACCTTCCAGCAGTTCCTTACAGACAACTGATATAATCTAAACCAGGAAAACCTCTGTTACAGCTGGCTGACAGAACTGCCATCCAAAAGACCCAGTGTTCTACACTATTCCAAACACATGAATGTTGATCCAATTTAAGTGTTCAGCCTCTCTGAAACTGGGCCACTTAGAGGTTTTAAGCTAGTTTTTCAAATCTCAGGTTTGCATCTTCGAAGAGCTCTAAGTCTAGCCTGTATTAATGGTAAACATGAAGGCGCATGTTTGACTTGTTATAAACCTCTTATTCCCAAGGCTGTCTTCCTCTAATTTCTCAACTGCTCTAGCACTCTGAAAGCACACTTTGCCAGTGTGGTTGTGCTGATTACTATTCCGCAGTAAACCCTTAGTATATTATCATATACTGTAATATACTAATATACTATTAGTATTATATATAACTTCATCTAACAATAATAAATCAAAGTTTACAGGGAAAAAGAAATGTTAAGTCCAGATGGAGGAAGGAAAAACAGTGATCATGATACTGTACTTTGCCTGCTGAGACATAGACAATTCACCAGTCCTGGACTGATATATAAACTGCTTAAGAGCTCCTTTTTGAACTTTAAGTCACTCAGTTTTACATAGATTCACCACCTGCCATTGAACAAAACTGTCAGTTCACAGATCATACTGGCTAACTAGGCTTTATGTCAGCATTAAAGAACTGTTCTCAAAAAATGCAATGTGTAAAATATGAAAGGGAAAAATTACAAATCCACAGTAATTTTAATTACAGTAAAATTAATTTTTTCTTCATCTAGATGACCAATTAGCTATATGTGAAACACAAATTCACATTCCACTCTAACACACTACATGCGGCTACCTGTAATAACATAACAGTGATAAATGACAAATCAACAGGCAATATTTATGAGGCATATAGAAACTTGAAATAGTATCTTTTAGCATGGAACAGTTGTCTTTACCAGTGACAACATAATTTAGATTACAGCCTCCACACCTGTCACATGAGTATTTGACTATTTTTGTATTAGTCCACAATCCATTAAAATAAAGTTTTCAAGAGACAAAATCACAGGTGACATTTTGCCATCAGCTGAAGCTACATCAATTGAAAGACAGTTTCATTCTTTCATGTGACCAAGGTAATAGAAGATGGCCGCAGGATCACCTCCAGTATGACTGGCAGCGTACATGTAGTCACAATAAAGCCTTTAAAATTAACATATTTTCAATATTCCTACTAGAAGCATGTAAGTTTATTTTATTTTCTTATACAGGGAGCAGAAAGGAAAAAAAAAAACAAACCACCAAAGCAAAAAAATGCATCACCTCCTGCAGGTTCGAGAACCATATAAAAACCATAGGACCACAGGCTTCTCTTAATTGCTTCTTGATTTAAAGTTATTATGATTGAGATGCAAACACTGAGTTCTGTGCTGTTTCCAAAGTATTTCAACGTGCTTGACAAAAACTAGCTACATTTAGAGTATCTTTTCAAGCTGGAAGTGCTGTGGAAACACACCACTTCTTGCAGCCTATATCCTCCAATATTTACTAGCCAAATTATAATCCCAACAGCACCAAGAATGACAGCTCATTTGCCATAAGGCTGTATTAAGTTTACATCTTTGTAACACACTGAAGAACTGCATTAATGAAAACCTACTGCGGTTTATAGGGAGATTTATATCTTTTTCTTCGTGGAGCCTGGACAGCAGTCAACAGTATTAGTAACATTTTACTCATTCTAAATTTTACTCAGTACCATAGAGCAAAAAGACAAAGAGAAAGTATGTTTGAGTTCAGCTGCTTTCAGGACAACTTTAAGTCATAACTAGGAGGAGAACCAAAGGATTAAAGCAATAAAGGAAGAGAGGCATAAGCAAATATATTGACCAATTTTAATTCATTCCAATGAAAAATAAAGGAACAGGTTGTTACAGTCTTCTCTGGTGTGCAGTTCAGAGACTTGCTCTGAACTCAGACACAGAGCCAAATATACGCCAACTGCAAATAAAGGCAACAGTAGATTAACAACTGACCCCAAGTTCAATTACAGTGAAAAGTATTACTCTATAGTAACTGTCCATATGTTGGGTTCTACCTCTTAGCAAACATGAAGCTCCTTACAGTGCACCTCAAGGGTAAACTATAATTATCTCACATTTATCATAGGGCAAGATCATATACTTAGGTAGCACCCATTACAGCAATACTCTGTGGTGTATTAACTTGCATACCACCCTCAGCTGAGATACAACAGCTGATAATGTCTGCATGCCTAAAATATTTCAAATGCAAAATAGTATTTTAATTTATACTACTACTTTTTTATTCTTTTTCTGAAAGGTAACAAAAGTAAATCCATTTTATTTCACATACGCAACCAAAAAATGTTAGGAAGTGTTACAGTTAGAAAGTATCTCCAAAGACATTTCTGAAACACCACTTTGGAAGTGTTGACAAAGTGTTTTGACATCTTTGGAACTCTCCCATACACATGGGCACCCCTTTTTCCTTTAGCTGAAAATGTTCACCAGTTTCATTTAGGAAGAAAAACGCTGAGAATTTTGTGATTTGCGAAACAAACGATCTCCAACACACACCTCTTACAACTTATTCAGCTCTGTTCCCTACCAAAAGTTGTGTGGCAGTCCTTTGAACTCGCCATAAACACAGAACACACTAAAAATTCAACTCCCATACATTAAAACTCAACATACACTAAAAATTGGACTGCCCTCTAGGTATACGTTGTTACATTTCTGGAAAGCAAGCAGATCATAGTTTGTAATGGTTCATTTTGGAATGAGGTAGAACAGTGAAGAATCCGGCACAAGTTTTATTAAACCTTAACTTACAAAGT
Source organism: Dromas ardeola (assembly GCA_013398915.1). Classification (NCBI taxonomy): domain Eukaryota; kingdom Metazoa; phylum Chordata; class Aves; order Charadriiformes; family Dromadidae; genus Dromas; species Dromas ardeola. The sequence goes on from VYZM01001434.1 coordinate 178,614, forward strand.
AGCTATCTTTCCATGAACTTCTCATGACAGAGGTTCCTCGGCTCAGGACAGATTTCTAAGAACTGGTATCCCGTTTAGCTAATTCCTCTGGCACAGCTTTAAGTCGGAAGCTGCACATGACAATCAAGAGTTCTTGAGAACCTGAAGGATGAGGTGTTAGGTGAATACAAACTCATCATGGCAATCTGTTAAGATTCACCTTCACATCTGCTGATTCAGCAATTTGAGGCAGATCCTGGGACACCCTCCCTAAGCTTCAGCATAGTGAAGAAAGCACTTGTTTTGCTCCTCCTAATATAGGGGCCTTACATTCTTTAAGTGCTCCTTCTTCACACTGAAGATTTGTTTGCTATGTGGATTTGGACAGGTTTTCACTTCTTCATAGGCTTCAGAAAGGGAATATTTGCAAGTATTCCAAATGCACCTTTTTATCATCAAAAACACATACAGCAGGAGGCAGCTTCACTCCAATTTCAGTGCACAAAGGCAACTCAACTCCATGGCAGCCCTCTTTCACCTTCCTTCGCTGCCACTTACAGCTGTTCTTGGTTCTGCTCTAAACTGAGAGCACAGGAACTGGCCACAAAAAAGGCCAGAGAGACTTTATTGTCTACAAAGAACATGGAGAACGGAGATTCTTTAAGTAAGCAAGCGCAAAGACTATCCCTTGATTCACCAACAATATTTCCTCTTGAAATAACATCAACAAATCCATTTTCCAGTCAATATTATTTTCCTTAAATCCAGTATCTCTGAAGTATTATAATACTTTTTAAGAATGGTTACTGCTTTGTAGGTAGAAGCAGAAATATTTTACTTCTGCAGACATTAGTGTTTCTTAAATGTGTACTTATAAACTTACATAATGCATATGTTTCTGAAAAAAAGCATTAAGTCAAATTTCAAATTTAAATGACAAGTCATATTTCAGATTGTCAAAATTCATAATGATAAGCAGTATCTCTTATTTTCTTGAAACAAAAGGTGAATGTATTTAAGATAGGAAGCCATACAGCTTCAGACAGATCAATCCAGATTGATGCGGCCAAGGACAGGTCTACAACTTGTTGCTATAGAAACTCACAGTAAAACCATTCCCTTCTGGCATAAAAAAAAACCAACCCAGAACAAAACAAAACCAAACCACATTTTAAATACAACACTTCTTCCAAAACTGTAAGACTTGGCACGTATTGCATACGACTTAGTGAACGTTGTATGGAAATGCATTTAGAGCATCCCTGTCCTGTAAACTCTAATATGAAGAATAAGCCCTGAGTAAGTTACAGTATGTAACCCTTCTTTTCAAAAGAGCACACTTGTGCTCTTTTCACATTCTTCCCAGCAACTTAAACTAGTTCCTAGAAAGTCACCTCTCCAGTCACTATTGCTTTCAGTTTTCACCTTCAGAAGCATCAGATTCCAAATCAGACACTTAACCATTTCCCTTTTGAAAAGCCTTAATCTTTATTTTCGATAGCACAGTATGTACACTGACCCATGCATTTCATGCATCTCTCAAACACCCTGGTTGCTCAAAAAAAAAAAAAAAAGCTAAGCACCTCAAAAGAAAATTTATTCTTCTCTCCAGCACCCTGTTTCGTTTAACGTCCACGAGGGTGTCCAAACTCTCCCTCCCCCTACTAACAAAACAAGTTTTCTTTATCAAAAGGCTGAATGTTTCAGTGACTACCACCTGCTAGCTGATGGGTTTTTCTCTCTTGGGCCAATTATTCACCCAGCAGTGCTTACATGAGGCTAGAAAATTATCATTTTTTGTTCATGTACTTGTATTTTGGTCCAGTACGGTAGTAAAAAAATGACAGACACACAGATGAGCCCAGCTTTCAATGTGGTGTTTGCCCAGGTCCAGCTAACCCCTACAGAATCATCAACTCTGAATTCATGGGGCATTGGGGGCAGAACTCAAGAGGTCCATGTAGTTCATCCTCATGCCCAAGGCAAGACCCAGAACCAGATGGCATTCAGATAAAGCCTCAAATACCCTGTCTTTAAAACCTGTAACACAATTTCCCCAGTAACCTCTTCCCTCAGCACATTCCCTCTATCAACCCATGAATCTGTACATTTTTCCCCATGAACTAACACTAAGCTTTAATAAAGAGGTTTCTGATAAGTAAATAGAGAGTACCATATTTAACATGATTAGTATCTTTAGAAAAAGAAGTTGAAGCACTTTCTCTGCAAAAGGCACTTCAGATTTAACATTTTCAGCAACTATTTTTAGTGTGACTAGATTGTACAGACAGGAGTCCATACTCAAGAGAACATCCCTTCCCCGCACTGCAGGGCTCGTCAGGTGAGAGAAGATTACTCCTACAAGTCACATTTAACAGCTTAGACTCTTCATAGACAAGATATCTAAGATTAAATATTGATTTTACATTATAGTAATTCATTATCACTAGGAACACTCACTCCTGTTAGCTAAAGTATGGCTGTTAATTTGATTAGTCATAACCCACGACAAAGACCACAAAAAAGCCTGCAGTAAGTTTTATAACATCCGCGCAACTTCATACTGCTTCCTTTATTAAATACTTACCCACAGGTCATGCACAGTTGGCACACTGTATGTGGGCTGTACTTCAGATACATCTCCCATGGCCTGCCCAATACCGATAAGGTTAGCCAGAGACATTTCTTTCGTACAAATTTCTCTAATATTCCCTAAAATTAGGCTTTTTCTTTTTGCCCCTTTTCATAAGCATCATTTCCCATGTTTCTTCATGCCTGGTTCACCAGTGCTTCCTCTCAGTTGAAACTGCATTTGCAAACACATTTTGAAAAACCCAAGCCTCACATCTGGAATTGCCTCTATTAAAACACTTGGCCCAAAATTCAAGAATGACAGTTTTGGGAATGAGGTCCTGCATTTGACAAATAACTTGTTGAGAAGTTCCATCTATGCTTTCCCTATAGCATCTATATGGCACTTAAATAACAAGGACAGCCACAGCAGGTTCCCATCATAGTCACAAGCATGCACAAGCAAGATGCACAGAACTGGGTTTAGAGGTACCTGAACATAAGCTGCTCTTTGGAAGTACCCTGCCATTTAGGCAGAATTAGGCAGAAAAAATTTGCACCCAAACCTGTAACTTAAACAGCTGAAAGTTCTTTGCTTGTAATGCCAGTCTCTTTCCAGTGCCCCGATAACTCTCTTGTAAAGCGTAAGCTAGCTCCTACCCTCTTGTTAACTGCAATCACTTTCTCTGCTTATAGGTGGAGCAGGGACCAATGCGGAGCCAGCAGAATTGATGCACTAGCTTTGCACCAGGACCATTAGGTGCTAGAGCAGGCAGTTTTGGGCAAATCAAAGAAAGGAGGAATGCAGACTCTGAACTAAACCCTGTTGCACTGCAGGTGAAGTGAGATGTTGTATCGCTACCGAGATGCCCACTTCCTTTTCTAATCCCAAACACAAGATTATTTGACAGCAAGCAGCACACTTGGATCAATGTTTCTTGAAATTAGTGACAAGGAACCATTTCTAAATGCATTTTAAAGTGCATCCTTACTGACTCGGCAGCCAAAACAACCATTAGCTAGCTGGCTTTTAGGCAGAATTCATCCAGGTCACTAACTATTTTTTGATAAGCAACTTAACCCGACCTGAGAGTATGGCTAAGGGATATCTGTTAAAACATTAAACACTTGCTGTGTAGCCCTCTCTCAACAGCACAGTGTAAAGCATCTAGTACATGGATGAAGTTACTGGCAACTCTTAATCCTGACAGCCTCCTTGAGCTAGGAAACAGGTTTCTTTGCATCTCGGAACATTATGTAACAAAACTGGTGATAATCTATAAATAAAGATGTCTTGCTCTTAATCTTGCTAATGAACCCTTACTTCCAGGAAACAGCTGTACTGCCCTAGATGTGTTTTAATCTTGTCTTATAAGCCAAAACAGTAGCAAAATAACATATGAAGTTGCAGCTATGATTCTGATGAATCATTCATTGCACTCAAAAATAAGTTTAGAGAGAGGAGTGCTGAACTTATGGTAGATCAGGGGAGCCTTGCATTGGAGAAGCATGCAGCTGCGGTAACTTGGCAATCACAAAGAGCATCTTTCTCAGAGAAGGAGTAAACCACTCTAAGACCTTTCATCATAGAGTCATAGAATGGTTTGGGTTACAAGGGAGTTTAAAGATCATCTGGCTCCAACCCCCCTGCCGTGGGCAGGAACACCTCCCACTAGACCAGGTTGCACAAAGCCCCATCCAACCTGGCCTTGAACACTTCCAGGGATGGGGCATCCACAACATCCCTGGGCAACTTGTTGCAGTGCCTCATCATCCTCACAATTTCTTCCTAATACCTAAACTAAATTTCCCCTCTTTCAGTTTAAAACTGTCACCCCTTGTCCTATCGCTACACTCCCTCATAAAGAGTCCCTCCCCATCTTTCCTGTAGGCCCCCTTCAGGTACCGGAAGGCCGCTATAAGGTCTCCCCAGAGCCTTCTCTTCTCCAGGCTGAACAACCCCAGCTCTCTCAGCCTGTCCTCATAGCAGACGCGCTCCAGCCCTCTCCTCATCTTCGTGGTGCTTCACTGGACCTGCTCCAACACGTACATCATTATCTCAGCGAGAGAACGTGGGTGTGTGTCAGGACAGCCCGTAAAGAACTGCTAGCCATTCTCCTTAGCACAGTGTGGCCTTGCTCTCAAGCCTCACGGGCAGAAGCAAGGATATGAAGTAGTATGTTACAGCCTCCTCTAAATCCCTTGTGGCATTAATGAGCAGGCACAGGAACCAGAACGGTGCCTACCTGCTACGAAAAAAAATCAGAGCAACGGCCAGGAATTCTCCTGGTGCTCTCCCCACACTGTTCATCAGAGCGAAGGGCAGGCAGGCTGACCTCATGAAACCACTTTGAGCAAGAAGGTATCGATCAGAAGTTCATCTGCTGGAACTTCGAAGCTTGTGGAGATGAGGAGACCAATCTCCCATTCCTTCCTCACTGGGAAAACAGCTTTAAAATGGCTTTGTTTGGAGGCAAGGAGAGGAGGGAAGACAGACAGGGACTTCTGGTTGGTTTTTGTTTGTTTTAAGATATTTGATACAAGCTTGCTACAGGAAGGAAGAACAAGAACTGATACGCAGAATCAACAGATAGCAACCCAAATGTCTGACTTGGCATTTTGCCAGTTCGATATGACTCACACAGACAATATTTCGATTAACAAAGGTTGGAAGGAGTTTAATATTTTATCCACTACAAGACCCATGACGCATATTGTGAATGCACTGAAGCCTACTGTAGTCTGACAAGAAAAAGCATCAAACTGGTGTCTGGGTTTTGTCAGGTATGAGAATTTGTGTCTTAAGAAGCCTCTTCATGAGTTTACTCCTGCTGCAATGAGCTATGATGCAAAAGGAGCAGAAAGAAGATAATAATTCTTTTAATTTAAAACTTTTCATCATCTTCTACACAAGGCTTTATTCTAGTCCCTTACCGATTCTTTGGCTAAAAGAAAACAACCAGAGTGGAGAGGGCCCTTCAGTGAGCGCACACGTCTAATCTTTTCTGCAAATAAAGCACTGCTGGAGATTTGATCATGAATCACTGCAGTTTGTCTTTACCACAACTGAAAACGCGACTGCATAAAGACAGCAAAGCAGACAGCTACAAAAGACACACCATCAGACAAGACGTGGTGATGTTTCTGCCTATGGGCGACAAGTTGACTGTCAACACTCAACACTTCCGTTGTGCTGTTCCAGTGACCCCACATAACTATATTACGCAATTAACGTATTATGATCACATGTCCATGTGGTACCAGAAGGTCAGTAATTTTTCCTTGTAAATACATTTTCCCAGGTGATTAAGAGCAGTGGTTTAAACAAGAGAGAACCACGTCCCCTGCAAAGAAACATTTTTCATCCCTGCGAGTTTCTAAGGTTTATCACTAGAATACCACCACACGAATGTCTGCTTCAGCATTCACTATGGTGATGGAAACTTTTGGTAGCTAATGGTTATAGGAAGATGGCTTAAGTCACTTAGGCCATGGCCTCCTAACATAAAGTAGCTTCTGGCAGGTAAAGCATCTGCCCTGTTGGCAGCTGATCAGCACTGACGCCTTTCTATGCCTGCCCCCTTTCCCACCCTTCGAACTTTTCTCCCTCTGCAGTCATTCTGAATGTTAAATTCAGTATCAGAACAGCCATCTTTTAACCTGTCCGTATGGCTAAAACATAACAGGTTGGGAACATCTACCACAATAAGATGATCCATCAATTTTTCTGTAAAATGGAAATTTCAGTTATTTAGTACACTCTGACTTCTCAGCATTTTTGACCTGAAACAAATGGACAAGCACATTTATAAATACAATGGTAACTGTAAAAACAAAAACAAAGGGGAAATTGATTTTACCCACAGCTAAGGCAAAGAAACACTGGCACATTTAGACAGTTTGGAAAATTGCATACACAGGTGGTAAATGGAAACAAATAAATGGCAGCAATCCCTTCTATGCATCTGTTTATGTGAAGTGGCCTATCTCACAAACACATATTTGGCCTTGTAAACTCTCCTCTGCCATTTTGTTAAAAAAAAAAGAATTAAAAACCAAAAACCTAAAAAAATCACAAACTGCAGATGTGACAAAGAAGTTATACACAGCAAAATGTTAAAAGTTCAACTCTAAAAACAGTCCAATCCTCCCCATTGCTGACATTCTGCAGTTGCAAGAAGTCTGAAATTGGAGATTATGAAAATAAGTTTGTCCCCAAGAAAACAAACCATTAGTGTGTCCAGTCAACTTGCTCTAAAAGCCAGTTAGGATTATTAGTGTCCCAGTATCCCAGAGACAGCCCACAGAGGTGACATACACAAGGCTGTACTACTGCAGCCTAATCCTGAGCACACGTGCCAAGCAACTCAAACCCATCACCTTCCTAACTATGCCAGATCTGCCTGGTTTGCCTACTTCAACTGATTCACAGAAAGCCAAGCCCATCTATTTACAAGTCTGTGTTGTAATTTTAGTCTCGATGACTTTGGATGATTATGCTAACATTGCAGTAAATAAAAACATAACAGTACTGCCAAAGAACAGAACCAACACATAATCAAAATAGAAAGATTACGGGTGAACAAGCAACAAAGAACAGTAAATATTATTAATCTGATATCAGGCTGAGAGCCGTAGCAAAATAAAAGAAACTGAACTGATATGAAGTAATAAGGCATAATAAATCAGCCACACTAATTACTAACTATTTACATGTGGTTATCTTATTGTTATCTTACTATTATTTTTAGCCAACTTCTTTTTTCCCCACAAAACGTACAAGAGTGCTAACACTAACATAAAGTTGGGAGAAAGATTTAAGTTAGAGAACCACTGCTGAAAATCCCCACTGCAGTGAGATTCAAAAGAGCTTTGCAGCAGAAAATGCAGATGATCAGCATGGCTTCTCTCCACACATTCATTATGTCATTTTGCTTACAGAATATGGAAAAATAAATGAACATGTAACAACTGCAGTATTGTAAAAGACATTGGTATATTAGCTCTAAAACTGTTGCCATTTTACTTTACTCCCTTAAAAACATTTATGAGTGAAGATAAACTTCCTTTCTTGTAGTATGTTACTTAACTCTTCAACTTCCGCTAGCAAAGCAAAATTAAAGCCATTAACTACACACAGTTTTCTTAGCTATCATTGTTCCCCTAATACAGTGTAAATCTGTCATATATTGCCTTAAGTAGTTCTCCATCTTTAGAAATCATTGCTACCAATGGGAATAATCCCAGAGAGAGATCTGTGAAACAGCTACTTAAATCTTTGTGGGGAAAAAACCCAAAAATAAAACAACCTATGGTATGGAGAATTATACAGAAACGCTATTTTAAGTAAGTATCACATGCAAAAGCTTCAACAGTTCCATCCAAAGACTAATGTTGCTATCTGGAATTAATTACAGGAAGAAAAAAAAACCTACCTTCAGATATAACTTGGTTTTGAATTTATTAACAGCAGTCTAATATATAAAATATATATGCCAGGTTTTTCTTTCCAAAAAAAGATTACAAACCTTGACAATACTAAAGTGAAACTATACTGTAGATTGCCAGCTGATTAACTTGCTAAAAACAAATGCAATAGAGCCAAGAAGATCAAAGCAGACACAAGAACTAATTTGCTTTCTTACAGCCTGAAAAAATGTAATCTGTAGCAACGTATAAATTTCTTATATAGTTACATTCTCCATTATATAGTAAGACAAAAAGCGGTGTTGCTACAGTCTTCCTTTTAACTCTGCATTCTGGGGAGAAAAAAAAAAAAAAAAAGGGGGACCCGGGGGGGAAAAAAAAAAAAAAAAAAAAAGAAAAAAGTCATAGCTTTTGAGTCAGAAGGTCAGAAGTAAGCTTTGAACCTCACTGGCAATTTTTAAGGTCATTAAAGTTATTTGAATTCATATCTTAAGTATCAACCTGTATTTCAGAACTTTGTCAGTACAGCTCATTATTTGCAGCACTTTAACATACTTTAGTACTTGCAAAAGGCAAGAACTACACTCAAGAGAAAAAAAATTGTACATACTTATATGCAAGCTGAGTTGAGTCCGTGTGTTTCTCCTACCCTTCTAGTGTTTCACATCCCTTCTCAGACCAGTTTTCTAGTTGTGATCATTCAATTATCAAGCCTCATGGACACCGCAGCAGCAAAATGGTAAACACACAAATACCAGTAAAAAGTTCATCTATCCAGGCTTTGCAGTCAATTTCCATGGGCAGGCACTATGACCTCCCTTCTCCTTCTCTCTTGCTATAAGTTCTAGTTCTAGACAAGATGCCCCAGCATTTGCTAACTGTGGTACGCTTTCTCCACTAAGATACAACCAGTCACATAAAAAAAAGCGTGAGAAAGCCCCCACACTCGCCATCCTTAAACTGTTTCTAGAATTTCTTGGCTTTGTTGTGAAAGACTGCCAAAAATAATCAGCACAACCCATGGCAAAACAAACAGACAACACACACAAAAATAATCCACATGCCATCCTCATCCAGTCTTTCCTCCCTGCGGCAAGCTTGCGCTACGCACCCAAGCAAGAACTTGCACGGCATGCCAAAATTCAAGTAGGCCTATGCTGCAAACCTTCTTTCTCGTTCCTAATGTTCCAAGTAGTTGCAGAAAATAGTAACAGAAAACCGATGGAGACGGGACTCCTCTCAGTTCCAACTGCACATAATACATGTATTCCTAGTTTTGTGTTTATTTCAGTCGTCTTCCTGCTCTGCTAACTTCAGCTTGGTGCTAAATGATAAAGAAACAGATCGTATCTGTGATACTAGTAGCATGGTGAGAGAATGTGCATTTGCCAACGATAGATAGAGACTTCAGACTTATTCGAGAGAATAAATAATGATGCGTACAGAGAAGGTAATAAAAAAGTCAGACATAATAATTCAAGGAAATATTGTTAAAACTTCAAGAAAAATACTGCAGTTCAGGTCTCTGTCAGTACCCTCACTGTCACATACAGAAGTTCCTGGGCTGAGAAATTACCTTGCAACAAGTTCCATTTGTTTTCTTCTGCGTTGTTTCTGCTTGCAATCACTTTGTACATAGATTACGGAAAGCAAAGTTAACTTCTCAAGACAATGCATAAAACGTCCCATTGATTATTTTGGGAGAAACAGATGGGTTAACTTCTTCACCATCAGATGTTTGCATATAGAGAAAGTTTCTGAATAAAAGAAAAGGAGCTGACTACAGCAAGCAAAAAATTCTCTTAATGTAAACTTCTGTTTGTATTAAAGTCAGCCACGACTTCACCTCTACCCAGGCGACACAAACAGATGATTTAGAGACCACTGTTGTGGTTTAGGCCAGGACAGACTAAACACAAAAATGAATTACTACTCAATAATTGAATTCCTGTGTAGGAGTTTGGACGTTTATTACCTCTGTGACAGGAATTAGAAAAACACAAAAGAGCTGTGTTCTCCTGTTTCCCCCAAAACCAATCTGTAATAATCAAAACAGACCAGAATCATGTTTTTATTCTTACCTCAGCCTTTCTTCTTCTTTTTTACGAAGGCTGAAATCGCGCTGAACCACTTGGAGCACATGCTCTGCTTCTTCATCAGTCAAGCCCGAAAGATCCAGTTTTCTCCCCATCATATACTCTGTCCTGGATATGAATAACTATGAAGAATATCTGAAATCAGAAACAGAAAAAAAAAGCAAAATAAATTGAAAGCACTGATATTTTTCCCAAGTGTATTGAAATCACATGCACATCTGCCCAACAAAGAGAGTGGCTGCCATAAGTATCAGAGAAGGAAATTATTCATTTCAGAATAATTTTTCAAGTTCCATGCGCTAAAAACAATCAGCCCCAATTTAAAGAGAAATGCAAAAGATAAATCATTTGGGATATTAAGTAACATTGAGAGAAGACCTGAGTGTTGCCTTCAACAAGAAGCACGTTAAACTAAGGTGAAATCAGGTTTAGACATATGTTAAGATTTTATGCCATGAGTTTGCAAAAGCGTTTGCAAAATGCAATCTCTGAGACTGTGTATGAACCAAGAACATACTCTCCTGTAACACTCAAAGATATTTTGTACTACCAACTAAGAAAACATGAATTATTTAAAAAAAAAAAAACAACATAAAAAAAAGAAAAAAGTAAGCACATACATTTCAAATGCATTTCCCAGGGTGACGGGGAAGATTTAAACATCACTACCACCACAATATCATTATTTCCCATTTCTGTGAATGACAATGGAGGAGAAAAAGCAGTAGTCAATGTTATGTGCGAACTGAAGGTACTGGAAAGTTTGAACTACACCTTGGTCCATTTATTTCATTAATGAATCATCATCAATTTGTTCTAATTTATTTTCTCATTACTTTAGTTAATTTTGTTGAATTCTAGTATATTCAGCTATCAGTATTGATTTTTGTAATTTGATTTAAGTAATTATTTGAGCAGTCATAAAGGTGTTCATCTCCACATTAAGTTATGGTTTCAGAAATATCACATAGTTTTTGCAGCTCTGTTATGAGTTCCTAGCAATGTAGTGTCCAGTGAATGAGGCTATGTAAAACACATAAGCTGGTTATGTCTCAAAGAAACATCTCGATGCAACGCTGCTGTGGCATATAATTAAGTGCTCCAAATCCTATAGAAAGTAGATGCTTTCACCTTTATTTTCTAATATAACAATTGATTTGTTACTTAGATGATGATAGGCGATGTTGTTGGTTGGGTTTTGTTTTGGGTTTTTCATGCAATATTTACCTTCCTCCAATCATCTGGTTACAGTTCTTCCAACAGGAAAAAAAAAACCAAACAACAACCACCACATTGAAGGAGGGTATTGCTTATTTTTTCTGTTTTGGTTAGGCTATCAATGAAGTTTAGAATGCACTCTTCATTAAAGGAAAAAATCGCTTCAACAAAACCAAGCAGATGGGATAGAAACTTAGGTGAAATCAAGATGACAAGATCCCTCCAGTGAGACACATGCTCACCATACAGCTAACAAAGGTTGCTGTGGAACACTATGTTCTGGCTTGACTCTTTGGATCTACTAAGGAAGCTGAACAGGAACATCAACAATAATTTACTAAAGGCTATAAAGATGTACTCCTAAATAATATTACTGATTTTTGTAGGAAAAAAAAAAAAAAGAGTGCTACAGGCTATATGTAGCCTTCACTAGTCCCACTAGCAAGGCCAAGAATGCATGGCTGGCTACAATACAGCAAGGAACAACTGGCAAGATTTTTTTGTCCATCCCACACGCACGCATAAATCTTCCCAAAATTTCCACCAGAATGTTAAGATTTTTGCCTGTCCCTTCATCTGCAATCCTTGTACCAAAGCCTCACTGGGCACTGGCAAGCATAAGAAATCATAGAATAGTCCAGGTTGGAAGGTACTTTTCAAGGTCATCTAGTCCAACACCCTTGCAACGAGCAGGGACCTCTTCAATTAGATCAGGTTGCCCCATCCAACCTGACCTCAAATGTTTCCAGGGATGGGGCACCTACCACCTCACTGGGCAACTTGTTCCAGTGTTTCACCACCTTCGCTGTAAAAAATTTCTTCCTTATATCTAGTCTAAATCTTCCCTCTTTTAGTTTAAAACCATTACCCCTCATCCTATTGCAGCAGGCCCTGCTAAAAAGTTTGTCCACATCTTTCCTGTAGGCCCCCTTTAAGTACTGGAAGGCCGCAATAAGGTCTCCCCAGAGCTTTCTCTTCCCCAGGCTGAACAACCCCAACTCTCTCAGCCTGTCTTCATGGCAGAGGTGCTCCAGCCCTCTGACCATTTTTGTGGCCCTCCTCTGGACCCACTCCAACAGGTCCATGTCTTTCCTGTGCTACAACCCCAGAGCTGGATGCAGTACTCCAGGTGGGGTCTCACCAGAGCAGTGTAGAGGGGGCAGAATCACCTCCCTTCACCTGCTGGCCACACGTCTTTTGATGCGGCCCAAGATACGGTTTGGCAGCTCATGTCCAGCTTTTCATCCACCAGTACCCCCAAGTCCTTCTCTGCAGGGCTGCTCCCAAATGATGAGGTAGGGCTTACTGAGGTGACGCTTACACACTGCTGCTCAAAGACAGAACGAGTAGTGCCCTGAGACACTTCCTTCCCTTCAGGCTTTGGGATACCTGTTCAGCTCTACCCATGCAAAGCACTTCAGTGCAAAGACCTCTCTGATGTTCTAAAAGCATGGAAGGGCTTCACTACAGGAAAGCCACGTCTGCAGGGAAGTATGCAGAACTTTTCCAGCTAACTTTTTTCACACCCGTACACTTTGCGAGAGAAACACAGGATATAAACTAAAAGGAAATAAAACTATTTTAAGCAATTGCTGGAGCCAGTAAAGATGCCTCCATGGTAGACCTACAGCTGTCTGACACACAAGATGATGAAGATACTAGGAGATCAAAGATACCATTCCAGTTCTTCTTGAGTATCAAGTTAACAACTGTAATTAACATTGTCAAAATAAGTTCTCCCTTCAGGTCTTCATCAAAACCTTTTTTAGAAACTTTGTCAAAATTAATACTGTTTTTTCAAATATACAAATTGTTGTCCATCGGTAAAGAAAATTACCCCTTTGATTCAGCTGCCACTGCCAATTGTGAGCATATATTAGAAGGGGGAAATTTACCTCTAAACCTAGGGTAAGTGGGCAGCCCCTCTACCTCTGATTTTTTGGGGTCCGCAAAGACTTATTTCAAGTATACCTATACTTTAGAATCATGAATCAGACGTTAAAGTCGCTTTCACATGGTTTATTTACCAATTAGACTCCCAGTCTGCATTCCAATATTCCATTAAACTTCAGGGAACTCGTGTGGTTTTTCCCAGGAAATAATTTTTCATCACATTACTAGATCACCTCGGATCTGGGAGTATCACAGCAGTTTATAAATATTTATAAACAATGCTTAAACGTCTTTTTTTTCAGTAGATCCGGATTATGCATTTTGCAAATACACAATGGCAAATTCTCTAGAGGAAGTGTAACAAGTTACATTTTTAAAAAAACAGAATAGTTTCTCAGCCTAAAATAACTTCTGCCCTCACCTAACTGACATGAGGCTGTTCAGATGTTTACCTGCATGAGTAATACTTCTTTGCTAAATCTCAAACTGAATGCAAAATTTAAGCTGTCAGAGACATTACAAGAAATAATATCCTTCCCTAGAAAACTTTTGCTCAACAAATTATCACATTGTAACAGGAAGCCTGGGCTTACAATAAATGATTGGGTATTGTTTGAGTAATACTCTAATCTTAATACTTCTTATAGTCTGCTTTAAAATCTAATTAAAACTTCCAAACCAAAAACATTTATTGAATTTAACCTTTAAAACAAACAAAAAAACCCACCAATCCAACCACAAAACCTCCACAGAACAACTATGAAATGAAATGTTTTTCAAGAACTGCAAGCAACGCTTCTGAATTTTAAAACGGACAAAAGCATCAATACAAAAAATGAGGGCAAGCAGTACATTTCCTAGTCACTCATATGATAGCTAAGCCGTTTGGACTTGCAGTCTCAGCAGAAGATTAGCATTACAGGAGGGTGGGGAGAAAGCCCACAAACTACTTTTTTTTATTTTAAGTACCAACTACCATTTAGAACAGATTTTCTGCTTGACAAAGAGGCATAATATAAAGTTAATCATGCAAGTGGTCATACCAAGTATTGTACAACACAGACATCGTAGTTTTACGCTGCAGCAAAGAAAGCACTGGTGAGGCTGCATCTCAGTTTGGGAGTGCTGCGCCCAGTTTGGGCTCCCCAGTACAAGAAAGACACGGACTTACTGGAGCAAGTCCAGCTCAAGGCCACAGAGATGATTAAGGGACTGGAGCATCTTTCACAAGAGGAGATGCTGGGAGTGCTAGGACTGCTCAGCCTGGAGAAGGCTTGAGGGGGGGGGCTATGCAGTGTATATCTGGAAGAGATCGCCCTCCAATACCCTGTCACTGCAAACAATTCTTTCAATTTCTGAGCAAATTTTTAATTAGGATTTCACCTGTTTCCACAACACAGTAGCACTTTTGCTTTAAAAAGCTGCTCCTGTGCATTAATGAAATGTGATACTTGTGGAGCCAATATCAAACTCCTTCGACCCAGATGTTTACAATTGAAATGTTTCATATAGAATGCCTTTCCTTCATGTGCTCTCAGCTTTAGAGTCCCCAAACTAAACACCAGAGCTTTTCTACTCTGTTCTGCTACTCTACCACTTCTAGCATTTTCCAGGTAGAAAATCAAGAAGAAAAACCTTCTAGTAATTATATCTTTGATTCCGCTGCCAACCAACTCATCTTCACCTACTTCAGCAGTCTGTAAGGACCTAAATAATCCTGCTCGATCTGTCTTGTCATTATAGTTTGGCATTTGACCAACTTCTGCAGCAGTCTTTTAGTATCTTAAGAAATTCTTTGTATACTCTGGCTGGTGAATATTTTGCCCTTTTAAATCACACAAGATAGACATCTTTCCATGCCAAAAAGGAAGACAAATGCTTTGTCCACAGCAGAGCTCCTTCACCACAATTCATATTTTTAAAAAAGTTTTGTTTAATGAATGTCCAAAAGAAGCAATCACATTGCCAGCAAAAGATCATTATGCTAAATTTTTTAATGTAAATGTCACAATATAGATCATATATAAATTACATAATGTCACACACTTTATTTGGTGAGAAAAATAAGGTCAGAGGGCTGAAAGCGTAAAGGGGATTCCTGAATTTTGGATTATGTCAACACACTTGAACAAAACAGGCTTTAGCCAAAAGAAAACATTTAAAGAACATTACTGTCTAAAGTCATTTCTACTAGCGCTAGCACATCATTAAGTCCAAAATGAGGCACAATTAACATTGGTCACAAAGATTTTCTAAACTCCTAGAACGTCTAGAAGCTGCAATAAAGAACACTGTGGGTATTCTTCCCTTTTCACTGGAAATAAACTAACATCCCAAAATAACAAGAGGGAAAATATACTCATCGGAAATACAAAGCCACCTCTTCGGATGAAAAATTAAGCACAGCCCAGCTGACTTCAGCACGAGGACTTCTATCTGGTGTGCCACATTTTAAATGAGATGCAAGACAAAGATCTCAAAGAGTATGCTATTCTTTGTACCAACATCGATTTTAACCGAGATTTACCGCACATATTTCCTGGTCTATAACCAAAGCAGAAAATTATCTTCCTTTCAGCCTTGTACCAATTTTATGTGAGATTTGTTTGGAAAACCAAACAGCTTGCAAGTTCCTGGGCAAAGTTAGGTTTATTTCACTGAGGGATGTAGGGCATGAAGCAGCAGGTTTTTAAAAGAACCATGAAGTTAATTTGGTTCCTTCTGGGAGAAACGTTCTTATTAATGCAAGTTATTACAATAACTATGTGTACTTCTTGTCTAGAAGAGCACCGGGACATATCACAATGAGGGAAATTGTAAATCTTAAAGGTCAAAGGTTAGCACTGTGTGGTTTTAAATTTTAATCTATTTAGGAAATAAATAGGAGTTTCACATTCTTCCTGCTTCTATACCTTACATTATTTTAAGTACTGAATATGAAATAGCTGAAGTAGAAAAGCTTCACTAAAGTCATGTTTTAAAAAAGAATGGCACTCTTCCAGAGGCCAAACACAACAGACTGAACTATTTCTAAGAAATAGAAGCTAGTTTATTTAAATAGAAAAAAAAAAAAGTCAATTTTACAGAAAAGACTAAAGATTGCACTGGAGGACTTAATTTCTATCATCTACCTTTGACAGGCTTAAAAAAAGTCATATTAAAAAGAGAATCTTAATAATAAATCATGACCATTTTATACCTATATATGAGGCCTGCAACTGATAGACAAGCATAAATCCCAGTGGGAATTCAAAATATGATATAAAAGCCAAATTCATTAAGCAGAATAATCTTCTCACTGGTAACAGTGAACCCCTAGAGGAAAGGCTTATCCAGAATTTGGCCCAACCACTGCTAAAGATCACAGGTCAACCGGCATATACTGTCAGCGCCTATTTCACTGCCACTGGCTTTCTAGTTACCGTATCCTCTCATTTCACTTCAGTCTCATCTTCCATTGTTTATGTTGAATTTAGGCAAATCATGTTCAGCTCTATTTTCTCTGTTTAGTAGCAACTGTCTCATGGAAGAATGCGTAGTCGAGATGATGGGTCTGACAGCATTCTGACTGTGTGAGACTGGCTGTTACGCTTCCCGAAATGAGGAAGCCTGCTTGGAGGTAAAGACAAAATTGGAGCGGGAAGGTGCTGACACACAATTGTATCTTGGATGAGTGGCCTCTTTTCCACCTGTCTTCAATCTAAAGCATGAGAGGCAGCTCATTACTGTAACGGACTGTCAACAACCCCAGGGCAAGTCATTACAGGTCAGGGAGAAAGCCAGCATGTGCTCTTAGGGCACGCAACTGATCCCAAAGAGCCTAACGCAATCAGAAAATCTAAAATACAGAGAGCACAGCAGCCACTGAACGCCAATGTGTCCCTTCTTCTACCTTCCCATCAAAACCTAAACCAGAACACACCTGGCAAATCAGTCTTCACACTGTACTTCCTCAGCTTGAGCCAGCATGAAGAAAATACTCAACAAAAAGCTCATTTGTATTCCTACCTCCCTCCTCAGCATTAGCTCAGGAGTGAGGACTGCAAAAATACATTCACCCACCTGCATTGCTCTACACATGCCACACTCTTCCCCCGAGACACCTGTCAGTCTCAGCATTTCACAATCAATGGCCCTGAAATGAGCTACACAGATTGAAGGGAGATCAAAGAAACAGCAAATCCTTCTCTGTTCCTTCCAAGAATCGATGGCAGTTTCTATCTCATTTTAAGCGGCAGACAGAGAAGGGAGCATTCACTTTATCTGTGTAACTCTAATACATGCACCCAGAAAAAGGCTCAGGTTCAATGTCATGTTAAGCCTGAGAAGGCTCAAATATTTAACTCCCTCCTTGTGGAAGAGTATATAAGAGAACACAACTCGGGATATTCCTGTGCAGATCCCTGTTTCAGATGCCAGCATCCCATTTTCTATAGGGTCTGAAGAAACTGGATGATACAGAAGGTCCACTGCCATATGAGCTGTGAAGCAGCACACGTTTTAAAGCTAAATGCCTTCCCCAGTACCACAGCAGTCACTATTTGTAAGAACAACTACAGAGGAGAATCCTATGGATAAAATTCAACAAACTAACCAAGAAAGCATTGTTTCACCAAGATAACTCTTGGAAGTTCAAGATGCCAAAGCATCATTACTGCATAAAGTGGCGGTAAGGCTTCTCAGCCGAATTATTCATACCTTTAATACGGGGAAGAAGACACAGAGAGAAGGTGAAGGTTTCGTAAAACCTCAAACAGCTCTGGAAGCACTACACATTTTACATCCACATATAAATTTAATTTTGCATTTTAATAATACAGGCAAAAGGGCTACGACAAATTAAGAATCTCATCATAACTTGAAAGCCATACTGTGATCAACCCATGCAAACCACAAAAGTAAACAGTTAAGTGGATTGCTTGACTGCTACCAAAACATCCGTAATATAAAATCCAAACAATATGCAAACACACCGCAGGCATACTTAAAATATCCTACACAATAAAATGGATTTTTTCCCCCACAACATAATTTGCACTAATTGGATATCCTGCATCCCTCTTACTAAATATCACTCATCAGCGTATCCTTAAGTTTGATCCAAGAACTAACTTTTGACTGAGAGAATCTTTTTGCAGGACTAGGACAGAGACAGAAATTCTATTTTTAGAGGTAAAAAAATGCTTTCAACAACAGTCGCCACAATGAGGCAGTATTCTCTAGTGCTGCCAGATGTGAAAACAAATTTAATACAGTAAATCACTGCTAATTCAAACCACTGACAGGAAACCCCACTGCAAATTACTGATTTTACAGATTAGCAAGTAAATGAACAAAATAAAAAACAAAAATAATGTCATTAGACTGTGCCTTCCACATTCACTCTGACACCTGCAAAGTGCTTCTAACCCTGATTTATGCTAGAACAAGCAAGAATCATGAGAGACAACAGGGGAGAGTGACATCTGTAAAGCCACGTCCCATTTCACTGAGACTTAGTGATGAGCTGTAGTTGGTTGACACACAGCTTATGCCCCATGCACGAAAAAAATGGTTTCAGAAGCAGGTTGTCTTTGAATTGTTTAGATAAACATTTGTTAAGTGACATAAAATAAGAATAAAATAGAGCCAGAGCCGTAGAAATCAAGCCAGAGCGGTACAAAGCCTCTGAAAACCAAACTAGGAGCTGGGTTAATCTGTCAGGTGGGAAGTTAATGGGTTTGTTTGTTGACACCGGCACCTACTCTACATTGTGCTTAAAAGAGGCTCTGCTTTGGACCTGAGCTTGGCTTCTTTTCTCCTATATTGACACTGCACAACGTGGAGAGGATCTAAGCCCTGGCCAACAAACACAAACGTGAAGTTCTGGATCCGAAGTTTGTACAAACAAGGAACCTTTTATATTCAAGCACAAGACACGGTCGGGCACTTTCTGGAGTGCAAAGGCCAACTGCGCTGTCAGATTTTGACTGATGGTTGACTCATACTTGGCTGCAGCAGCTTCACAGCTCCTTCAGTTTAAAGTAGGGAACCAAAGCAGTTGATTCTCTAAACCCCTGCAGGTTTAGAGAATCATCCAGCCAGCACAGACATGCTTTTGAGTCCCACATAAACTATTATTTGATCAACTTAAGTTAGGCCACCATCTTCAGGAACTAGTTAGGGCTCCTCTGTACCTTATTAACTTCTATTTTAAAGAAGTTCCCTTTATCAGGGCCCACTCTTGCAGATCGAAGTCGCGTTATCACTACACTGAAACAGCATGCTCCTCTGATGTTCTTCATGTAGTAGGCTCATCAGCTTTACAGAGAAAATTCCTGTTTCTGGTCCTCTTACATTAGCTTCTCCCAATTTTTAGACTTGCAGTATCCATCACAATAGGCCTTCTGGACTTTGATACAACATTGACACCAACTTCCCCCCCCAAATGAAAGTACAGTCTTAGGTATTCTTCACCTACCACAACTACGCAGATGATATATTTCCATGGAGGAGGTGCAGTTCACTTAATCATGTGTGGAACCTGAGTCCACATATTTCATGCATCGATTCCCCTCTTTTTTTTCCCCTGTGATACTACCTTGGAGGAGGAATCTGAAGCAGCGTCATTAAACACTAGATGAGAAGGAAGGGGCGGGGAGGAGAATAATCAGGCTGATCTTCATCTAGAGGTGAACTGTCTTCTCATTTGGGACTCAACCCATGACTTTTGTGCTTGAAGTGGTTAACACATGAACAAATTTTGTCACTGCCGTTTAGATCAAGCCCAACTGAGACTGTAAAAACCAACATCACCAGATTATACCTTTTAGAATCCTCCCCAAAGCTCTTTCAATTGTTTTTAAAATCTGGTGTTGCTTCAATTCGCTCACTATGGTTTAACTTAAATCCATCTCATGGTGTGTCAAACAAATGTCAAAGCACTTATGACAGCCAAATGCAAGCGTTGAGAGGTACACCAAGCACTCCCAGGAGTGACCACTGAGGGGCAGAGGCATCAGTTCTCTTAAGGGGAAAAAAAAGAATCGACTTCTTGCAAGATTAACAATGGTTAGAAAAATAGGGACATTCTACACCTTGACGTATTTCAGGACAGTGTTAGCTGCATCTCTGTCAACAGCACTTAAATCATATGCTGAACATCCATGCCATAGCAATTAATGATAACGGCACAAACTAGCACTCTTCTATTTGGATTGCCCTGTGACACAACATCCTGTTCATACAGCCCAAAAGGGACAGAAGAAAACCACATTAAAATGACCTTCTGTATCAGAAGTAATGCCTAATAAGCAAAGAAACTCTTCTCGTGTTAGTTTCAGAAGAGATAAAACTCCTCATCACAAAAGCAGAACAGAAAATTTACTCCTCAAGTTGTAAACATGTTTTGCTTTCTTTCCTTTCCAGAAAGAAAACAACAGATTATGTACTGTCTTCTTCCAAGAACAGAAAGTTGGTTTACAACAGCAGAGCCAACATTATTCTGGATGGAGGCAGGTGGAGGGTGTTGGAGAAGGAATTGTTTTGTTATGAAAAAAATCCCAAGGATTTCAGACTGTTGCCTGGCTTCAAGACTCATTAAAGCCAGCGGGAATGTCATGGACCCGCCTCTGAACTCAGGCCTGCACTTCAGACTGCTATCACAAGAAGAAACTACCTCTCATTTTCTAGAGTAGATTGCCTCAGCACCCTTTAAACAGACTTGATCCAGGAACTATGGCTGCATTGTCACGTATGTTGCAAGGAAGAGTCCAGAAAGAGAAGATTTTTGGAACTGCCGCACAGCAGAACTTGAGCTCGTGTCTTCAGCAGTAGGACAGCCTAAAGTTCCCTTCCTGCCTGCCAGCGCCAGCAAAACTCAGAACTACTTAATTGATTACCATGAGTCAACTTGAGACAATGCCATCAAAAGTGTCTCATCTTCAAGATGAATCTCCGCAGTGATTAGCTCCTCCACTTCAAAAGCTGGTGTTTTACTTGGAGGTGTACTTTGCCGTGAAGAATGCAAAGTTAATTTCCTATGGCAATGCTTAATATCTGAAAACAGCCAGCAAATAGTAATAACTGCCATAATCTGAATACCAGACATCAATATTAGTTTTTCTTTTGTGATCATCAATTGATCAATAGGTAAATAAAGCAGATAGGTAATAGGAAGTAACAAGAGGTCTTGTTTCCTTTACCTAGCTCATAGACTAATGGGTCAGTAAAAATTTGCAAGGTTTTTGTCAGTATAACATTCTTAAAAAAAAAAAAAAGAAAAGAAAAGAAAAGGATTACTCTGCTGTTGAAATTTAATGTATACTGGCCTGAAAATTTAAAGTGTTACAGTTCCCAGAATAGTATCCATAAGATCTAAAAACTGGCCACTATTGCAACTAGCTTTTGACCAGTTAAGCCACTGCGGTCCTTACACTCTATCCATCTACACTAAAGCTGCTAGGTGATTCATTAAACTGCTTTCCACTATAGCATGCTTTATTTATTTATTTTCAGGACATAGAATATCTAACATGATGTTTATTTTCTGAAAATGCAGTTTTAAAAAAGGCAGGATGGCATTTTTCTATAAGCATTGCTTTAAAAAAAATAAAATAGAGGATAAGACATTTCAGCTGAAAGTTAAATAGCAAGCAGGTCATTAATCATTAGTCTTTACCATTCAAATGGCAGATCTTACTAGTGTCATTTGGAAGGAAGCCACATGTAAGGGGTCTTCCTATTAGCTCTGTGTAAATTCACATAAAGTTTGGAAATAGGAATCTTTACCCAATCTCACAAAGACGTACATAAAACTAGACCATGGCTTGAAATCTTATCAAATTACACTGTATTTAGCCTTTCTACAAAATTCCCTGTTTATGCCATAGATAAAGGCCAAGTTTCTTTGGCAGTTAGAGCAACAGTACAGTGTGCTTCGCTCCACACTGAAATATACCCGCTATCTTCCTCTTCCCTTCGGTCCAATAAGGTTCTTTTGGAGGTAACCCGCTGTAAAGCTCTGAATATAAGAAATTTAGGGCTGCTTTGTTTTCTGGCTGTCAGTGGTCCGCAAGTAAGCCAGAAGCCTTTATTATCTCTAAGAAACTATCTACTAAATAACCTACCTGGACACAAAAGGAAGGTGAATAAAGCGCTCCATGGGAATGCTGGATTAGTCTGCTCAAACAAATTAATGGGTTTTCTCAAAGAGGAAAAAAATGCCCCTACGGTTTTCATGGAACTATGTTCGCCTAGTTTCTTTCAATTTTTCCAACATTTCGAGGGCAATTAAAGGTGGTTTACGCTGCCAAACAGCAGTTTCCAGTCTGATAACAATAGGGCATATTAACGTTGGCACCATTGCAAAGGAGTCACATTTTCATACAGATGCACTGTTTATGAGCAATAGTGCATTTGGTACATACAGCTTTTCTTCAGCATCACCCATGCGTAGTTTAAGGATTTTTTTTTTCTTTGTTTAAGCACAAGTTCTTCAAGTGTTCTGTTTACTGTAACGATTAAGTGAGAAAGGTGAATGCCTACTGCGTTCATACACGTGGGTACACCCTATATAATCCCAAAGCCTGGTTTAGCAATCAATTGTCAGTGCTCTCAGCTGTGTTCATCAGGTTAGGGTGGAAGCAGGAAAACAACTCAGGAAAATAAACAAAAGTTTCAGCTTCGCTTTCGTGATCTTGTATCACTCCTAGACGGCACAGGTTCAGATGAAGACAGCCTGTTAAAAAGCATTAACCTGACTGAAAGGACAATATTGTGCTACTCGAATCGGCAGCAGGTTCAAGATGCAAGTCCTGTCACAGGGAGCAGTGCTGCTCTTTAAGTATCTCTTATCCCAGTGGGGGTTACTGGGAGGGGAGGAATTGACTTCTGGGAGTTCTCACTGGCAATTAACGTGTCACAGCCATTGAAAATGACACTCTCCTGTTTGCAATCGCTATACACATTGTACTAAGTTATCTGACAAATTCCATAGGAAGGCTACAGAATCCCTGAGAACATTTTTGGAGGCTTGGGCAGAAGGCATCAGTAAATATGCTCCGATACCCATCGTTACTCAGGTACCGGATTGTAAGGGATTACGTAGAAGATACAGCACCTTCTGNNNTCCCTTTTTCTTTTTTTTTTTTTTTTTTTTTTAAACACAGCTCTGTTCTACACTTCCCCAAGCTATAAACGAGCAGCAAGCATTACTGTTTGCCACTTAACTGCAGGGACAGAGGCGAGGCAGCGGTCTCAACGCAGTTCACAGGGAACCGCTAGCATCATTAATAAGCAACTATGAAAACCTGTCCAGCTTGATGATAGCTCCTTCAAAATCAGAAAAACGTCTAGTAATATGAGAACCAAACTGTCTTTACTTTCTTCCCGTCTCTAGCCTTCCAGAAAAGGGTTATCAGAGGAATGAGTAAACGCTTTTATTGCCAAAATCCTTGCTGTGCCAATTCTAACAAACTCCAGGCTCCACGGCAAGACAGCTACCCACATTTTCAGGAACGCAGGAAATAGTAAAATGGTAGGTATAAGGCAAAAAAACCCTACCATTTGTCAAAATAGACTGCTAGATAACATCTCTGCAAACACGCTCGAGGAGGGAGGCACACACGCTCTAAGGCATTTTTTGCCATCTAATTTGGTTACGCCCGCCTAAAACACAACACAAACCCCAGCGCCACGCACGCTCCTCCTAAATTAGGCTCCCTAAGAAAAAGTCAGCCCGAGCCATATGGTATTTTCCTCGGCAGTTACGATAAACTGACCTTGATAGGAGGAAAACGCACGCTGCTCCTGTCGGGAGCATAAATTACACGCGCCGAGCGGCGGGATGCTCCCGGGGAAAGGGGGAAGAGGCAGCGCCACGTCAAAACCCTCCCTGTGCTGGCGGGGAAGTTGATCAAAACACTATAATAATAATAATAATAATAATAACAATAATAACGCACTGCAGCGACAGCGCTCAAATAACCACGCTGTCAGCAGAACGCTATGAAGCTACTCAGACATCTGGCCGGTAATTATGGGAAGCTTAATATCGCCTCGTCGCCGTGGCCCGCCGTGTCG
>VYZM01001434.1:205551-268452 GCA_013398915.1 Dromas ardeola
CGGGGTCGCGCCTTGGGGTGGGGGGGTGCGCGCTCCCGCTCCCGCCTATGGGTGCGCGTCCCTAAAACGGGGGGTGCGCGGTGGCCGCGGCTGTGCCCCCTCCCCCGAGACGGGCGACAACAAGGGGAGACTCAGGGCCTCCGTGGCGGGGTGTGGACGAGTGATGCTGGTCCGTGCCTGGCTGTGGGTGTAGAGCGGGAGTGGGGGTGCGTGTGTGGGGGGGAGTTCTCCCAAGGGGGGAAAAAAAGAGTCCGGTTGGTGCCGAGGGACAGGAATTGCATCCCTATGGATGCAGCACACCGGGGAATCGTGAGGAAGGTGCGGCCTGGTCAGTCGTTCAGATCATCAGTGAGTCACCGCCGTGATTCGATTGTGCTTTTTCACGTCCTGTGTCACTGCGGGTTGCACTGGATCAGGCTAATTACTTTTCCCGTGGTGTTATTTTTCATTCCCCCTTTTTGTGTGGGTTTGTTGTTTTTTTTTTCTTTTTCATGCTTGTTTAACTTCATTTTAAAATAGCTGCAGCTGTTCCCTGCAAGGTAGGGCTTTATTTGATCTCAGTTGAAGTGCTTTGTCAAGACAGATGTATTCAATAAACCTTGGCGGGTTTTCAAGGAAAATATTTTCTAGGAGAATATTTTTGTTTACATTAATTTCATGGCATTACAAATACACGTTTACTTCTGTGCTAACATACACTTGCCTGTGTTAGTAAAATGGGTGCCACGCTCTGAGGCAGACACCACGTTTATTTCAAAAGTGTATCCAAAAAAAACCCAACAAAACTTTAGGAAGTATTCTGCATCAAATATTATTTTGTATTTCCCAAACACACCTATAGGTAAATACATGTCTGGGTATTTCCCAAACAGAAGAAACTTGTTACTTCTTTAAACGAAAGCGAGAAAAAGAACCAGTAATTTTCAACAGTAACATTTTTCAAGAGCAATGTGGCAACAAATCTGGAACTGACTAAAAGGGAAGGTCACTCATTGCCTGTATTTGAAGAGTAATCAATAATATGCGCTGAGCATTTTTAATAATTGAAGAAATATCTGGGTAAAAATCCCCCTCCAATCTTACACTTTTAGCTGAATCCCTGAAAGAAGAACACCTTTTAAGATCAGCCATCCATATCGATTAGCTCTAACGCTTATGATTACACAACCGTGAGATCAAACAGATAAAACTGTGCCCCCGCTCCTCACACACAAGCTAATAAGCTAATATTAAGTTGAGTTCAAGAGTAATGTTACGCCCTTGCCTCAACATTGTGCAATTAGGTACACAGAGAGTTTATACCTTTCTCTGTAATATTTCACATTCTTCTCCACTGGAGACAAAGCGTTGGACTCGAGGCTCTTTTGTTCCACGCCAGTATGGTAATCAGTATGTTTTTTCTCTGCAACAGTACTCCACGGGGAAGGTATTAACTTATGGCACACTTAAAACAGCCATTAACAACTGAAAGAGAAGGGAAAGAGAAGTACAATGCACAAGTGAAGAAATATTGTAACGGCCTTATGGATAGTATGCTGGACTTCCCTATTTGTCTGCATCCCCTCTCTACCTGTTGGATGTCCTGTTTATCTTCACCTACTGGTGTTGGCGTCTCACTTCGAAAGAAATCAACTCCTCTTTGCATCCATAGCAAGTATTTTCTGATCGATGCCACTTGCAGTAAAAATAACCCTGACTAAAATCTTTTTTTTCACCCCTATAGGCAAAATCGTAAGGCACAGATGGGTGAAACTGAGATATGCCAGGCTTTCCCTGGAATCACATATGACACAGCCATTGAATAATTAAAATAAGTATCTAAATAAGGACACAGAACAAAAAGAAGTCTCAGGAAGAGAAACTCTGCAGCCAAAGATGAGACTCAAGAAAACAAAATGTGCCTGACCCCCTTCCCATCCAGCACCTGGTAACTGGGCAGAGAAGCAGAGCACCAAGGGGTGCAAGGGATACTGGCAACAGTAGGATGGTCATCAGGGAAAAGGGAATGCCCTGTATGTTTATCTCACTTCCTACAGCTCTGGAATTCTCAGTCCTCCTTACGTTCATGAGGGAGTTAGGTTAAACTGCAGGCCAAGTAATCTTTCAGTGACAATAACCTTGGTACGGGAAGAACCAAAAAAAGAAGTCATAACCCCAGTATGCATCTGTAGTACAGCAATCGTTCCGCCACATGGTGCTAAATAAGCTGTAGCATGGAAAAAGTCTTGTAAAAAATAGATAGTGGATCTAGTAATAATGGGGTGCAGGACAAGAAAATAGGTATTTTATTGGTGGTGTGTTTCTCTTGTCACAACACACCCATTTTCATAAAGAAAAAAGTATCATCCCAATGTAGACTGAAATAAGCAGGTGGGTTTTGCTTGGAAAGTTCAGCACTAAACCCAGTGGTGGCACAAGCTACAGGTGGCTACGGGCCTGCAGTGGCCAACGGGTGACTCCTGAGCCTGTCCCCAAGCTGTGCACCTGAGTGCCAGGGCCCATGGGACCCTGCCTTAGCCCAGCAGCAGGCAACCCAGGTGGGCTGGTCCACCCTGCAATGAATTTCCCTCTGCCCTCAGCTTCCATGGAACGGGGCTTTTGGCCATAAGGAAGGTTTTCGGAGCGCAGTTCCTACGGTCAGGAGTTTTGGCCATCTTTCGTACGGCGTGTGACGGTTGCAAAATGAGCAAATAAATTGGTTTTAGGGGAAATAAAATTTGCATTAGTTTGGTGTCCCTCAGAGGATATATGGTGGGATGCAGAGAGAGGGTGATGGCCAATGCACTCAGTCACGCTGGATTTTATAAAGGGCTTTGCTGACAATCCCAGACCACTCCAGGCGGACTTTGTGAAGTTTGCTTTCCGAGTGTCCCAACTCTCTCAGCAAAGGTAGGGATTTTAGTAAGGAAATTGGATATGCAAACGTAGGCAGTACCTGCTGGAAAGACACAAGTCACTCCATTAGCCACGAGGACCAATTACAAATTTATTACAGCCTATTGCTATCTCAGGGCAGAAAATAAAGACAGTAATAAGTAATTAAGTCTCTCTTGCTTTCAACATATCTGTTAAGACCTCAGAGTATTTCCACAAAATGTAGCAAACAATAATTTGATGGTAATAACTTGGAAGTCATTGTAACCTTTTACCTTAGGGTCTCAAAGAACACCACAAATACGAATTATTTTATAAAGTGTGTATGCAAAACATGGAGTATTATGATAATTCAGTTAAACTAGTTAAGTAATTCATAGCCCATAAGCAAATAGGAAAGCAGTGAAAGAGCTGATAGGAATGGACAATTTTTTAATAGTATTTAATATGTACACAATGCGATAGGGCATTTTGCCATGGCTTTTCTTCAGAGATTTCAACAGTCAAGTTCCCTGCCCTGCGAGCCTCACAGGGTAAGGAGGAGCTCTGACAAACATTAAGTGTGAAAAGAGAAAAAGGAAAGCTGAGAGAAGACAGGATTATATACGTACGTTACTAAAGGAGACAGCTTGAAGAGGTTTTGCTATTTAACTAGCAGCAGAACTTCAGCGAGCTAATGCTTTGGAAAGAAACAAACATATTAAAGTCTCACAACTGGGATGGAAACACCAGCAGACAAACTGTAACTGATGCAGTAAAAGTGATTTGTTGCAATCAGTGGTGGGACAGTGGGAGGGAGCGTGTGTCTTTTGCGGCGGGGGGGTTTGTGGTGCGTTTTTTTTGGGGAGTTTTTGGTGTTTTTCTTTTGTTTTGATTTGGGGTTTTTTTGGGTTTTGTTTTTTTTTTTTGTGGTCAGTTAAAAGGTAACAACAGAAATATGCGCTAGTAAAAGAGATGGCAGAGCAAATTAAAAAGTAATGTGGTTGTAAGACCTACCCATGATTACTGGGAAAATTAATCAGAATGAGAATAAAAGCTTCAGAAGCGAATGTGATGCTGACTGTACCACTGTTGCTGCAGATTTCCTCATTCATGCAGGGTGCACAAATGCAAGCTTGAAGGTTTCTGCAGAAGATGCTGCATGCAGAGACATGAAGGCTCTTTTACAGCTCTTCCCTCATTCCTGCCATCAAACACATATGGGTGAAGACAAAATTCAATTCCTACATTTCTGCAAGTAAAAAAGAAAATGCTTAAAAAGGTGCGGTGAGTTCTTCAATTTCCCTGAAGGATGAGCTTCATTTTGTGACAGTGGCTGAAACGCACAAGGCGGGCGTCCTTCATCCCCAGGGTTGTTTTTTTTAATATCAATCTTTTTTTCCACTTAGCCCCACCTTTTATGCAGTAACTCCCTCTGGCTCATCAATCCGAGGACAAGCAGCAGCAGGAGGGATGTGGTCCACTCAAGTTTTTCTTTAGAGCTTCATTTATGTCCTGTGCAAAGCGGCACTAAGGGTGTGGTAGCGTCTTTTTTATGGTTCAGCACCGCTCTGTTCTTTACAAATTAAAAAAAAAAAGAGGAGAAAAAGCTGTCTGGTGCCCAGGGGAGGAACAAGAAAAACCATGCAAGTCTCCAGCTGAACAAGAAAATGCTCATGTTAAGTCAGCTTCGACTTCACAGATTCAAACGCTGAACAAATAGGAGCGAGTGTTGGTTTAGCTCTTGTTCTCTTGTGTTCAGTGGTATTTTCTTTCAGCCTCATTTGGTTTCTTTGTGTCAGAATCAACAGGTGGCTGTGAAATTTTGGGCTTAAAACAAACCCATCTAAACCCACTTCATTGCAGTTGCTTCTAGAGTTAATCTCTATTGGTTTTACTGGTCCAATTCTCTAGCACTGTCAGAAATTGTTCATTTGCTTCTAAACAAAACTTTTACTTAACACCTCTGCCTAGAGCCAAACTACAGTCAAGTAGGTTGTTTTTCACAGAAAAGCCTATTCCGATTCAAATAAATTGAGCTTTTTCATTTTTTGAAGTTATTAAAAATTAAATTTTGGAAGCTGTCATCAACCCAACTGCCTTGAGCTAAAGCTGACAAATTAAGGTGATGGTGTTAAGAGCTTTTCCCCCCACTTATTATAACCCTATACAAACTATCCTCAGATGCAGAGAGTATACATTATATAATTCTCTGCTTATATTTTACAAGCAAAATCACAGCAATAATGCAACAAATCCTCATGAGCAGTCTTAAAAATCCTAGGCGGGTACACAACCAGTGAATTCCTTTAAGAAAGATTAAGAAGTTAATATGAAGTATTTTAATTTTGACTGTATTTTAGTATAAGCGGAATAAAGTAGTTTTCACAAGTTCTTTTTAAAGAAAACCCACCCTAATTCAGACAGTAATTTCTGCATGGAAATGGGGTCAACAAGACCAGCTGAGCAGAGTTTTCCAACCTTTTATTTGGGGGACATAGGATTTAACCACTTTTGAGATGCAGAGAAAAGGCGAGCTTGCTCACTTTTTTCCTTTCCCGTTAGACCATTGCATTGGAAAAAGTACATTTTCATACACACAAGTGTTTGCACATTTACGAAACTTTTATGCAGCCACCTTATACATCTTATTACGAATACATCAATACATCTTATTACAAACTTTTATGCAGCCTCATCTGTTCAGAATCAGTACCACGTGTTTGAGGAAAAAATGGATGTTGTGAACAGAGAAAATGGCCTGTGATGGCAAATGACAGTCTGGTTCGTGACCATGTCTGAGCCAGGAAAGCAGACCATATTAATTAGATACACTGACTGGTAAGATTTACCGAGGCATAGCAGTAACAGATATTCTGAGAAACTTGTCTCCACAATGCATCTAGCAGAGATGGACATTAAAATGAAAATTATCGAGCAAAAGTTATTTCACGATGATGACACTTTCATCAAGGTAGTTTCTCCATTGCCAAACAGAAAGCTTAGAGACAAATGCATAGCAGCAATAGTTACGACAATTAAAAGAAGGTTGCCTGCCAGCACCCCTTTCCAGAAAAGAACTGAATCAAAGTATTATGAAAGTAGATGTGTCAGATGCTGGCACATCTAATCACATTATTATTTGACATATTCTTGCACAACCTCTCACATGCCTTGATTATGCTCGATGAGCTGTGCTCTGTACCAGCCCATGGAAAACACATTGTGCTTGTTTCAAGGAGCTTACCCCATGAATGCTCTAATTCCCCTCCCTGGATTTCCTATAATCAGTTTGTTCCTTGGTGTTTTCTCACACACAAAGTAAAATTCTTCTGATTTAACTTAGCCCCAAAAGAGCATGGGACGTACTGGAGCAGGATTATATCTGTCACAAGCTGCCACAATGACTGTGTGGCTTTATGCAAATCAAATCCTCCGGGGATTGTCCCAAATCCACACAAGTTTCTTTTCTGTGTATCTGCCTTGGGACCTCATATCAGCCTTTTTACTTTTCCATCTTGTTTTCAAGGTATGGTGTCTGACAGCACCATGTCATTTATTTCACCTTGGCTTGTCCTCGCTGAGGGTGTGCTCTTCCCGCAAGACCAAGACCTTCACCTTCTTCTGCCCTGCCCAGATTAACAGCATCTTATTGCAAACTAGACCTCAGGAGTTTCTCATTTTTATAATTCCTATAAGAACTACCTTTCCAGTTTGGAAACCGGAGTACATCAGCCCTGCAGTAGACCTGGGATCAGATGCCATAGGCCCTCTTTCTCTGCTCAGCTCCCAGACTAACAGGGTGTGTCGCTCCAGACAAATATTTATATACTGAACTTAATTTCCTTATGCAAGTTCCTGGTGAAAGTATGAAAACACAGTAACCGGAGTTTTAAAACCTCAAATACCCACATCTATTAATTAAGAATTTAAGGGGAGAGACTGGTCTCTAATTGCACAGCACAAACTGCTCATTTTCCTGTGGGTGCCAATTATTATTGTTCTCCTCAGTGGCATCTCCGCTGTAGGCCGTGGGGTAATGAAGAAAGCTGAGTAAACAGTGCATAGAAGGTATCTGTGAATCATTAACAAAGTCATTAAAACAATTATAGATGATTTGTACTGAAATAGGGTCTAGCACAGAGAATTTTAGTCATCTTGTACGCAGGCAGTCTGTGGTACCAGGAATAGAAAGCTCTGCAGCCAAGTCTTAATCCAACAGCCTTTCTGATAATGTGACCTTTTCTTTCCTGACATCCGCTTTGGAGGGCCTCCGTTTTTTTCTTGTGGACATTCTTATGAGGAATTATTCCGATGCCTTGGCTGTTTGGCGATGAGTCAGCTCCGTGACAGGAAAGATGCCCATGACCCCAGCAGGAGGGCTCAGCAGGGCTGACAGCTGGGTTGCCCTCAAGGGCAAGAGTTGAACCCTAACTGGAAAACAAATACAAAGTTGCAGACTGACATTTATTTACTTTAAATACGCTTAGAATCATAGAATGGTTTGGGTTGGAAGGGACCTTAAGGATCATGCTGTTCCAACTCTCCTGCCCTGGGCAGGGACACCTCCCACTAGACCAGGTTGCCCAAAGCCCCATCCAACCTGGCCTTGAATACCTCCAGGGAACACTTCCATTTAGTCATGAGCATGACAATCAATGGCCCTGTGTTGGTACCAGTATGCTGCACACGTGCCATCACGTTCCTGCTAACAAGTTGTCATTGTCTGGATCCTCCCTGTATGCAAACCCACTTAGATCAGGCCTCCATTCACATGTGCAATTAATCTGTTACAGCCATCACTGCTCAATGGCTTGGTTTCTGGAACAGTAGATGGCCCACAGCTCTTTCTGTAAACTTCAGCCCTTTTTATTCCAGGACTCCTCATTCTGTAACTTTATGTCCTCGTGCCTGAAGAGTGAAGCTGGAGTGGTCCTGTGGTGACATTTGAAATGCAGTCCCACTCCTATTCCCACACCTGTTGCAGAAAAGTGAGGAGTCCTCTCTCCTTTAATTAAACTGCCTTAGGTGAAGGTCATTCATTTTTCTTTTTCTTTGAAAGCATTGCGGAATGTAATCCTCGAAAAAACAAACCCACTACAGTTATGTACTGCTGTGGCAGAAGAGAAGAGACGAGACAATAAGGTTTCCACAGCAACTATTAGTGGTGACCCAGTGCACATCATAAGTATTATGACTTCATTACTTCTAAACCATTCGATGGTCTATATTAAACAACATTAACGGGAATAGATTTAGTTACAGTTTTAATACCGAATCCCAGTTGATGTACTTGATGTAAATAGCTTTACTGCAAGCTATAATTCTTTCAAGAAAAACCCCAAACCCAAACAGAACAGCAAATAAATTGTCAGACTTTAGCTGTAAGACTTTAGCTTTTATATCTGAGGTTCATTTGTTTCACTTGCAGGTATATTGCCCTTTCTTGAAATTTAATCTTAGCGCTAACGGATGCGTAAATATATTTTAAAAATCCCCATACCAAGTACCAAACTATTGAAAAGTGCTCTATCCTTGAAGGCATTGTCAAGGCTCTTCACTTAGTGGAAGGGGGTGTTTTGCCACTGGAGAAGTGAAAGGGGCATGCAAAGGGATAAGCTGAGAAGATTCAGGATCCCTGTAGCCCCCAGATGCAGCTTTATCTGTGAAGTGAGGTTCTCTGAGTGCAAGATGGTAAGGATAAGGATGAATGCTTGATAAGGAGCAAGGCAGAAATACACAGGATTTTACCAGCTGCATGAATAGTAAAAGTAAAATTCCTTCAGTCTGTTGAGAAAGTCTAGTTCTGGAGCAGGACATTTGCACCAGCCTCTCTGGTCAGCTCCAGTACCCGAACATCCTTTTCTACTTATAGAGAAAATTATAAAGGACCAGGAACACACACTTGTGGAAGGTGGTATCTCAAATCTAGGATAAATCTGTGGCTCAGGGAAGGGCAAAAGAGAAATGACACATTAAGTATATTGGTGGACTGTGTTTGATTGTTGATGGAGGGATCCATTCTCCTAATCTTCCCTGAAGCATTCAGTACCCTAGACCATAAAAAAAATATAAAAGCATGCTGCTCTCTTCAACTTTTTCTTAATGTTTGGTATGATTTGCATTTTAAAATAAATGCAATCAGACCCAGACACTTTGCAATGCGTCTTACAGACACCACAGGAGAGAAAGAACTCCACATTGGAGATGTCAGTCACATCCTTTTCTACAAGAAAATGAGAAGAGACTGTGTGATGAGAACAATATCTGAATCTGTACCAGGGAGACTACACTTGAAACAGTGGCACCAACAAGGTGAGTCTCAGACAACCTCATTACTCTCTGGGTGTGAATACTTTGGTAATTCTTCTCCTAACTGCCCATTTCTTGTCTTGTTGGGTGTGAATGTGCAAATTATTCTACCTCTCCCTGCCTGTACTGTACCAAATATATTATGGATGAGGCTGATAATTTCAAGGCAGAAATAATTTTTTCAGGAAATACGGGCCAATCTCTTGCCAAAATTTTTAAGCAACTCTGTTAATTATTTTGCTGCTTTTTTTTCCGAAGATTTTTTAAATTATTATTATTATTATTATGATTTTTGAATGGTGTCCTGTGACATTACACCTTATACACCCATCCAGAAGATTAACTTGCTTGAGTTGCAGCAACTATTTCATTGTTGCAAATAGTTTCTTTTTACCTAGAATATTCAAGTGCAGTTTTCAGCTACTGACAACTAAAACTCTGCTTCTCAAATTAGACCGTTTTTTCCCCTGTCAGGATAGGAAGATATAACATATACCTACTATTCGTTAGCTTTTTAATAAATGGAATAATAAAGGGCATCAGCAAAGAACCCAGCAGCAAATGGAACAACTGTTCTTGCACTCTAACTATGGAGATAAATTGGATTTTTTTCCCCACAAGAAATCTTCATGAAAACGGCTAATTTATGTCTTTGGCCTGCTTTCTCCCTCTACTGGTCTGAAATAGAAACTTTCCTATAGGAAATTTCAAGACCTTCCATATTAAAATCTGACCCTTGTATTTGTAATACAGCAAAGAAAACATGATGTGCCTGATGCTCATTCTCTGCAGTACTAATGAATCACGTGCCACTCTAGTTTGTGGACAAGGACAATAGACATCTTCAATTATCTTGCCATATTTATGCTATTTCTTCTTGGTATACCTCCTCTTTGTAGGGATTTGAGCTTAAACAGTCATGTGATAACATGAGAATTAATCACAAATCCATGATTAATAAGTCAACCTGAACCTCATTCAAGTGATGAGCACGAGTTACTGTTTGAAGTTTGTTCTCTGCTAAGCAAAATGGAAAAGGGGACTGGAACACCTCTCTTATGAGGAAAGACTGAGGGAATTGGGTCTGTTTAGTCTGGAAAAGAGACGGCTGAGGGGTGACCTCATTAATGCTTACAAATACTTAAAGGGTGGGTGTCAGGAGGATGGGGCCAGGCTCTTTTCAATGGTGCCCAGCAATAGGACAAGGGGCAACGGGCACAAACTTGAATATAGGAAGTTCCACCTAAACACGAGAAGGAACTTCTTTACTTTGAGGGTGGCAGAGCACTGGAACATGTTGCCCAGAGAGGTGGTGGAGTCTCCATCTCTGGAGACATTCAAAACCCACCTGGATGCGTTCCTGTGCAACCTGCTCTAAGGTGGCCCTGCTCTGGCAGGAGGATTGGACTAGATGATCTCCAGAGGTCCCTTCCAACCCTATGATTCTATGATTCTATGACATGCATACAAAAAGGTAGGGGACAATTGCCATTTTAAACACAGCGTAATGGCAAGAACATCGCAAAGTCTCTGAGGTCAGGAGTTTTTCGCTCATGAGAAGCCAGCCTGGATGAAAGCTGCATTCAAATGATGTTGCCACTGTGTTTCCTCCTCAGTCTTGTTTCTCTATCCTTCGGCAGCTGCATAGTGAGCCACTTCAAGGAACTGGTCTGGCCAAAATCTGCCTTCCTGTATACCTTTCGAAAAGTTGTTTTTTAGTCAGCAGACTGCACTTCAGTCAGCTTAACGTGAATCACAGTCTGATCACAGTTCTGACATCTCCAGGTTCTCCAGTTTTCCTTAATATAGCCTTAATTTGACTTACCACATTTCCTGTGCTCTCCTTCTAGAAGCCGATTTCTTTTCCCCTGGTTTATCTTTACTTTGTGCTTAAAAGGTGTCCTTTAAGCTGCAGTGTCAACACACAGGTGAGCATGCTGGCACTGAATCCTGCCTGCATGCTCAGCTGGATCCAGGAAACATGTATTCCCACAGGACGCGGGGGAGCGGGCTGGTATGGATCATGCTCAGATCAACATACCCTGGATGTCCGTCTTCCTTGTGATCCTATGGAAGAAATATTGGTTTACGGCGTGACTCATTGACAAGTTTTTACCTTGCTCTTTGCCACTGATGAAGGCTCAAGTTACAGTCTTCCTCCGTCCACAGCAAGAAAACCAAATGATCTCTTTCAGAGCTGAGCTCTCCAGAGGATGGCGTAGATGGCTGCTGTACCCCACTGAGTAGCTACTCCATGGCACTGGAATGCTGAGGTTCATATTCCAGGAAGAGGAATCCACTGCATTTGCACAAGCAGCAGATCAAGGAGAGCAGAGACACAGGGGAAGTTTCCCAAGTCCGGGCACATCCCA
Source organism: Dromas ardeola (assembly GCA_013398915.1). Taxonomy (NCBI): domain Eukaryota; kingdom Metazoa; phylum Chordata; class Aves; order Charadriiformes; family Dromadidae; genus Dromas; species Dromas ardeola. Next base: position 217,089 of record VYZM01001434.1, read on the forward strand.
GAGCTGTTTGCACAGAGAGCACAGATTCATTTCTGCACTGCAGGTTGCTTTGGTTTTACTGGTGCAACCTCAGCAAACCCAGTTATTCAGGGCCTATAAAATTAACGTCTTTTTTTTTTTTTTTTTTTTTATTCACCCAACCCAGCCAGTCAGCCTGCAGCTTCGAGTGCAGAAGAGGAGGAAAAAAAAAAAAAAGAAAAAAAAAAAGAGATTACCAAAAGTAAATGCAAAAAACCTCAGCTTGTAAGCACCATTAGGCTTGATGGCAATGTGAAATGTTTGCTGAGGAGCTCAAAGAAAAGGAAGAGAAGAAGAGCAGATACTTGACAGTGTGTGAAGGTATATAACTTTGTTGTCAAAGAAGAAGAGACTGTTAAGATAGAAGAAAGAGGCCAAGCTCAGCGTCAAGGATGGCTGAGCAAGTGTTTAAAGCTAATCGCTATTTGGAAAGGTAGCCAGGAGTTCTGAAGCAGAAAAAAAAACAGATAAGGCCAAACCTATGTGTCCAAGAAAAGGAGAGAAATACTCTGGAAAAAACCCACATGCAGCAGAACTAGATAGTAAGAAAGCAAGTCTTAATGGCAGTATTTCTCACGCTCTCATTTGCAGAGCTTCCTGGCTTCTAAATACACATGAATGAGCAAAGGCACAAAGGCTGCCTGTCTCCAGGTTAGGCTCTTGCCGTATGCCATTGATGCTGAGAGACGCATGAGCCATGCATGGCCAGCCCATGCCATCGTGCCAGGGCACAAGTGCCTGCACACCCCAGAGCACTGCAGCCACCCAGCCTCATCTCCTCTCCCCGACCCTGGGCAGCTCAGGGGATTAGGGGAAGCTGGCTGGGACCACCAGAACCTGCACAGCCTGGTATTTCTCCCTTTCGCTGCAGTTCTTGATGCACGGCCCCTGTGTGGCAGGACTGGGGCGTGCAGCCTTCCTCCAGGAGAGCGGAGGAGGCAGGCACAGGCTGGGGCTGCACCAAGGAGCTGGGGGATTTTATAAGCTCCAGGCCTTACACTCCTAAGTGGAAGTTTCTGTTGCTGCATTAAAGAGAATTAATGAAATCTGAAGGGCAGACAGCACACATCCCTGGCCTCAACCGGGACACAATCACACCTCCCAGATCTAGGGCTGTATGGGTTGAATTAAAAATCAGCATGTGAGAGTTTCTTTGAAAACCATTACAAATCCCTGTGTTCTTTCTCACTACTTGTTTGATGAAGGCAGTGACGGCAGTGACACATCCAAAGTGCCCAGCCCGACCAAGGAGACATTTAGCTTCCTGTTCCCTCTAACGCATTTGATAGTGTGTCGTCCATCTCTGCATGCCAGGATGAAATGGGTGGGCAAGAAAACAGGAGGAGCAGGCTCTGCTTCCCCCCCAAATCCTTCAAAATGGAGCAGTTTCTCAGAAGGGGAATGGATGTGGCTTTGCCATGCGACAGGGTGGGAGAGGAGAGGATTGCAGTGGATGCCAAATCCTTCTTTATCCACCCAGACAGTCAGGACAAGGCTTTGATTCCTCGGCAAGTGCCGGCTGCGTTAAAGCTGCCGGTTGTGCTCATGAGCTTCCCGCAGTGCTTAAATAGAGAAACTGGGCACTGTCTGCCCAGAGATGATGAACAAAACCACCCCCTGCCCCGGGTATGTGTGCCTGCAGCGGGTCTGATTGGGAGCCAGCTGGGAGGAGAAGGGAAATGCCACCGGAGCTGGCTGTGCCCGGGGAAGGGACGCACTGTGACCGGGGAGGGATGCGCCGAGGGTGTCTGTGGAAGCGAGAGGAGCCGCAAGCTGCTAAGGCAGGGGAGCAGGAATTGTAAGCACGGCTCAGACGGGTCCCGAAACACAGCCCTGGCATGGGATAAAATGTACCCAGAGCCTCCCGCTTGTCCGCCATTTGCTCATTTCTCTTCATCCAATTAGAGGTGTTTAATCCCGCCAGTTTAATACCCTCTTTGATTTCCGATGGCTGGAAGGACCCAAGTCCTCTCACCGACTTAACTTCATATCATCATTTAGTAGCTCGCGCTGGATAAACCCTTGTTTGCGCCACACACCACAGACCTGGGCTGCTGTCAGGTCACTCAGGCGTTATTGCAGTTTGACTGTAGGTTTCAATGGCATCTGCGCTGGCGTCAAACAGGTGTCCTTATCCCTCACCGTGTGCTCAGGCCGCAGAGCGGGTGCTGGCCCAAAGCCGCCCTTTGCGGGCCAGACCCTCCACACTTCACAGGGCTGGAGCCAACCCCATCCTCTCAGCGGCGTCAGTGTGCTTCTGCCTCGTCTCTCCAGCCCATCTTGCTTTTGGAAATTTCCCTGACTCAATGCTGAGCAGAATTGCAGAGTCTTAAAAAAAAAAAAATAAAAAAAAAGGCAAGCTGGGGGAGGAGGAAATAAAACCGATCCCGTTTGCGAGCATGGCTGAAAGCTGCTTTGCCATCAGACCCTGACAGTGCTCGTGTCATGTCTGCTGTCTGCTTACTTCTTGAATTCCTTCTACAAGTTACCCTAGTCAGAGGAAAATCAAAGTGACGAGCAGCGCTGACATGTGCGTGCTCTGAAGGGAGCAGGGGCAAAGTCCTCCGTGAGGTTTTAAAAATAGATGTGCTGCAGAGGGTACAGAAAGGTAGACTGAGAGTTTCTTTCCCCCCACATGTGGCTTCTGTAGGCACTTTGAATGCTGGTAGTGTCACCACACGATTTACTGCATGTATTTAACTAGGATGGCAAGGCGCACTGCTAGGCGACTGTCAAAATGCAAGGATTTCATGGTTTGGGATCATTATCTAATCCACTCCTCCAACACAGGGAAAAAAAAATAATCCTACAGCTTTTGCCTTAATAACTTACACAGTTTCCTGACATATTTGCAGTAGGAAAATTAACACATCATCAGTTACTGCAGATCAATTTGATGTATGACAGATTAAGATCTGGAAACACAGTGGGGATGTGTTCATGTTTGGCTGGGCATTTTCCCCTCTCAAATCATCCTTCTAAGCTTCCCGGAAAGTACTATAATATACACAATTCTCATGTTTTCTTTGTCTCCCTCTTAAAATATTAGGAACAGTGCACAGTATGACAAACTCTTTAACCAATGAAGCACACAATTAACAACCAATTTATGTGTTTTGTCTGCAGTTTTCCTCAGCAGCAGCTCTAGTGGACACTAATACCCAGGCTTGGCTTGTTTAGAAGCTCAGATTTGCCAAGACAGTTGCAATTAATTGAAAGTTGTTCCTATTACCTCTAAAGGCTGATGAAAAGAAATTATATACTCAGCACTGCCTATCAAGAAAAAGAAACTCACAATTTTAAGGAGATGATATCCAAACCATTTAAATAAGATTTTATCGTGAGTTACTAGAAGGCTGTACAAGGCCAATTAAATTTCTTATTGGCATTAAGACAGAGACAAGTGTTGTGATAGGAATTCAATAACATTATATTTAGATACCTATTTTGCAGTGAAAATACATCAGTGGAAAATGTAAAATACTCCAGTTACCAAGTACTCAACTAATGCATACTAAATATGAGGAATACACCCAAGAAGTTTACTTTAAAAATACACACTGGCCTCAGTAATTCTTCACAGTCACCAGTGGATTATGCTGTAAAGGGAATTTTGATTTCAGTGCCTTAATCCTAGGCTAAAAAAATAAGAGCTCTGTAGTGCTAGTTTACTGAGAAACTCCAACCAGCCCGTGCATTGCAGAGACCAACAGAAATATTCTTCAGTGGACTTTGTTGGTCCTGCAGCAGTTTACCCAGCCCTGATGTTGACCTACCAGCACACCACAGCCAGTCCCAGATCTGGGTTTGTTTTAATGGATCTCATTTTTTTAAAATTTTTATTATTATTATTTAATAATTTATTATTATTATTTATATTACTTTTGTAAAGTAGAAGACACAGTAGGCCTGATTCCTACCCATGGATAGGTCCAGGGTATCAGTGGAGTCAACTTGTCTTAAGTAAGAGGAGATATCTTCTACTTTGGTGCACCACACAGTCCCAGAGAAAACAGAAGAAATTCCCTCACCTGCCTCATGTAAAAAATGAATCACATCCTGGGATGCTGGAGAACAGCAGGAAATGAATTATTATTAGTGCTCAGAAAAATTAAAATTTCTGTAGAGCTTTGCAGAACACGTACAAGATGTGTCTGCACTTACTGTGACAGAAAGTCATCCCCCCATCCCCAACTACCAAAAATGAAATTATAATTCCAACAAAATATTCAGAGAAATGCAATTATCACCAGGAAAAAAAAAAAAATCATCTCCAAACGGTGATGAATCCATTCTGTTGTAATAGGGGAGGTACTCCTTTTAACTCTGGAAACTTACACATCAGCTGGGAACAAACATTTACAGGACAAAACACTTGACATTATTTTTGCTCAGAGACATGTACTATCCAGAAGAAACAGCAGCATTGCGCACCACAAGCCAGTATCATAATGAATCTGGAAAAGGAAATAAAATTACCCAATGTCTGGCTGAAGCCAGTGCTATTTATCCAGTTTACATAAGTGCTAAGAGCAGACACCTTTTCTAACAACAATTCCTAGCTGAATTGCCTTCAACATCATGTTTTTTCCTGGCTAGATCTGACTCTTGCTTTGCACTGTTCCCTGATAAACTTCTTGTTACTCACAGGCATTTTAATAAGTAAATATTACTGAACATACTTTCCCTGAAATAGTGACAATAAATTCCCAATTTAATGTATTATGCAGTTTATTTTTGCTGCAGGAGCACAGGTTCCTTTTATCTCTCTCCCGAGTCACACCTTTATATATTTCCCTTTCCCTCCTTTGAAGAAGCTTAACCACCCACAGGTTATATTTTTCCTGCAAGGGCACCAGTCTGCTGCTCGTTCAGTTGTGATTGATTCAATCTAAGCAGAGACCTTTTTCTTATGAGATTTTCAGTCCCTCCAAAACTAAGGCCCGCTCCATTCTGCTCCATTCCTCTCAAAAGAGGATGCCTTTTGTGCAGAGGCATCGAGTAGGTGGATTTGCATGATTTTCCCCCAGTAAAGTCACCTTCTAGCTTCTCCATCAGCGAGGCCTTTTGGTACCAAAGCCGGACCTGCCTCTCACCTACTCCTTCCATCCCTGTAGAGCAGCCAGGCATTTTCCAGCATTTAAATTTCTCAGCTAATAGGTCCCAAGGAGTGATCACCGCAGTCAGGCAAACAGCGTCTCCCCTGGGGCCTCCACCTCTGCATTTCTCCTGGAGCGACGTTTGCGATGATGCTTTGGCAAAGTTCCTCATACAGATGTTACTTTGCTGCTAGGGTACATGAGACTAAGCATGTTCTTGGTGAAGCAACCTGTCAGTCTTAAATCATCTAGATTAAATAGAAGTGTTTGCCCTCTCTGAAACACACATGCAAATACAGCTCCAGGGAGGAGAAAAAAAAAAAAAAAGAGAAAAAAAAGAACAGACTTGTGCCAATGCTTAATCTTTATCACCTGGGATTCCTCCAGGCATAAAGAAGCCCAAAGGAAGGCCCTTTCAAAACCACAGTGTTGCTGCCACTCCAAGCAACCAGCAAGTCAGGGTGAAAATGGAGGAGGGCTCTTCATCTGGAGTATCAGGAGGCATTTTCTCAACCTCTTGCTCTCTGCTTCCCCTTTTCCTCAAGAAGTGATGAATGAGGAGAGCAGAGGCCCAGGGCACAGAAGGTGCTCCCTGCTCAGGTGATGTTCCCAAACCCATGGATATTTTCTCTGGCATTGGGAAAACTACTGCTAGATGAATGGATGCTTTAATTTTTGCTCTGTTTATTGATGGCCATTTAACTTTGTGTATCCCAAAATTTTAGGCTCTTTTATTGGAAGGATGCTGTAATCTAATAAGCTTTTTCCTGTGTGCTTAGTGGTCATTAAAAGTGCTTTTCTACCAGTCCTTCCTGGCTTATGTGGAGCAGAGACACAGCACAGGTAGCAGCAGTCAGAGCTTGCTTGTCCTGCCCGGCCTCTGTGGGGACATCCCTGACATCAACAAGGGTATTTCAGCTCCACTGTCCACTTAATAGTGGCAGACACCAAACTGAAAGGTGAAGCTGAGGGTTTTACTCTCACCTGTAAAATCTCTCTCATGTACATGAGACATGGATTTTCAGTTTAGATACGAGGTCCTTCTTCAGAGCTCCCGGGAGCTAGAGGGCTCTGCAGGACCCACAGACCTCTGATTTTGTTTACACATGCTTTTTGTGGACGTGATGTGATTTCTGACCACGCAGCGTACCTACAGATGCCTGTGTTAAAAGCTCCTTTATTCCATGTTTCACATCTGTATTGTTGTAGACAGAGGGAATGTCACAGGAAAAAGCTAGGTGTTGGAGAAAGCAAGGTTGTATTATTTAGCTTTGAAGCAGACCTCAGAAACCCATCAGACCCAGTCTGGCCCATATGGAGATGTGGTTTTGCTTGTAATGGCAATTAATTAATGACCAGGTAGGTATCTATGTTACTTACTTAACATTGTAAGATTGTGTGATCTAACTATGATTATACTGATTTTGTAACTGATAGTGATAATAGGTACTTATTGTTTATATAATGAACAGTCTATGACCGCAGAATAAAATGCAACATTGAGAAGTACAGGCACAGGATGGTATCAGAGGTCCCAGGGCTATAAACAGGTCATTAACCATCCATTACTGGACATCAGAGGAATGCAACCTTGGCAGTTGGGTATAACCAGCTTGGGGGATAACAAAGAGAGCAAAGAACATGCATCCAACATACACGAAAATCACAACAGACGGTAAATTTGGATGTGATGGAGATATGCAGACCAATGAAGAAAGGGAAAGGTGGAGAGTGCATCAGTGAACATAAAAAATCACCCCAATACAACGATCCTAAGCTGGGAAGGAAGAAACCATCATCAAGAACATACTACTGCAGACGAAGGACCTGGCATGCTGAGAGCTCGACATACGTCTCCGCTCCTGATTGAAGCTGTGAACACTAACATACAGATGGGCAGTGGGAAGATGCACATAACACCAGAGAAAGGAGCAGAGAGCTGGTGTGTATGTCATTTCAGCAAATCATTCTGCAACTGCGCACAGTTGGGAACAATTGGGAACAATTACCTGGTTTTATGGATGGGTAAAAGAGATGTGTGAGGCATTTCAAAATACTTGCTTGAAGTGCAGGGCAAAGCCAGCTGTAGTAGAGTCAGAAAACATTCCTTGTTCTTCTGAATATCAGTCTGGTTCTTTACAGGCGTCTTTTTCCCACCACAGTTGGCCAAAGTTTTCAACTCCCTCTGCTCCTAGTAGCACAAATTTTACAACCTTTTTTCCTCCAAACTTCTCCTGTCAACCTGAATTCCATGGGAGACCAGATACACACTGAGATTTGGATGTGAGATGCTCCTTCTGCACCGGCTCATGTGGAAACCCCAAATTGAAAGCCCATCTGCAAATGAGTTCAGATTTAGGTCAGACAACTGAAAGAAGTCTCCCACTACAGCATGCTTGAGAACATTTCCATCACTTTGCTTCAAGGGTGACCAGCATGCAAAGCAATGCCTAGGAGTCAAGTAAATGAACTATGAAGAAGCAGGGACAGAAAACATTGGTATAGAAGCGCTCCAACATGAACGTAGTGCTCCATAGTCAAGTGATGCAGCAGATGCAGATGGCCCTCTACATTTTTAACTGACTGTTCACCTGTGATAGCTCTAACCACAGCTTCAGTCTTGGAGGACTTGCAGTTCCTGGCTTCCCCTGAACTGTCAGGTGTCCATGTAAGCCACTACATTGAAATTGTTGAAGTAATGGCAGGTGCTTCTGCCAATATGCTCCAAACCAGCGTCCACACTTTGGGCTAATCATAGAATCATAAAATTATCTTGGTTGGAAGGTCCAACCATAAACCTAACACTGCCAAAAACATCACTGAACCATGTGCCTAAATCAAACAGCACGGCTGTGAACAGTTGGGTGGGAGGTGTTGAGAGGAAGCCTTCCTCTGTACCTTCTCAAGGACTGCACATGGTAACCACTGGGGACACAAGCTATTTGCTGTTCTTCGCCTGACAGAAAATGGTGGCCCTGAAAGCTCAGAAGCTCAGAGAAAATGCCAAACCATGTCCTAGTTTGCCCATGCAGCAATCTCACAGCTGGAGGAGATGTGGGCAGTGCTTGCTGCCTGCCTGTTGGGAGATGCTGCACCCAGCAAAGCACCTTCCTTTGGTCCTCCCTGCCCAGGCTGTTTAGGGACCAGGCGTGTCTGGAGATGGGAAGATGTTTTTTATTTAAGATAAATAGAAGGCATAATTTCCCATTTTGCCAGTACACATTTTCAAGAATGCTACATTTGCCATTTTAAGGGCTGAAAAATGAAGCTGTTTCACTTAAACCTTGCGATTTTTAGCAAAACTTGCAAAACCTAAAAATTTGTGTTGCCTTGAATTTCAAGTGTAATATTTACTTCATAAAAAAGCATAAGAACAGGTGGCCCTGGCCTGACCAGAGCTCTGACAAGCCCAGGGTCCTGTCTGACTGTGGCTGCTAGTGGATGCCTGAGAAAGGCTACGAAAAGAGAACAAACATCTGGTGAGTCGCAAGAGCTCAAGTCAGCTGTCTAAAAGGACCAATAACTAGTTTTAAATGTTTGTCTTTCTAAAGGGTAATAATGAAGGGGGAGATATCAAAAATGGTGCAGATTCATCATCCTGGCGGAAATAATAATGTTGCTTGGAAAAATAGCATATCTGAACCTGGTACAACTAGAAAATGCTTTAAAATTAGCCTAGACTGAGGCTCAGTTATGATGTCTTGTAGATTGCTTGCCAAAACAAAGTAAGGTTACGTACATGTTTCAAGCCAGTCTTACCTGCCCTTCTTTATCAGGACCATTTTAGGAATAAAGAAAGCATCCAGCTATTCCTCTAAACAGGTATCCTCCAAAATACTAGAGAGTGTGACTCAATGGGACCTTTTACAGGCTTGAAATGACAGGCGTTGCAAAGTGCCAGAGATGCTCACCATGGTTTGACTTGGATTTCGTGTCATTTTTTCCCCTCCTGCTGTCTCTCAGGTCTGTAAAGCTCTCATGTTCAATGGTTATGGACGTGCAGCATGTTACAATTTATTGGAAAAACTAGTGCTGTCTACAGAAAGCTTTCTTTCCATAGCATCTCCAAAAGCACCACATGGTACCAGCAGCACAAGGCTGGTCCTCATGAGGAGATCACGGTGTCCAAACCTCCCTTCCATCTTCCCCAAGTTATTTCAGTGGGAGTAACAGGAAAGCAGAAAGGAGCCCTCTTAGGTCAGTGCAAATAATGTGCGCCTCTGCACATTCAGGGTCTCCTGGCATTTGTACAGGAGGAATGGATTTTGGTCGTTTAACAACATTTGCTGCAGAAACTTTCGCTTTCTGTTTGCAACGGCAGAAAAAAAGAATGAAACATTGCTTTGCATTTCTAATTTCTGTGATTTAATGGAAATGCTGTATAACTTCACATTCTAAAACTAGCTGTGGAAAACCTGAAATTATATTCCTGTTAAGTGAAATGTTCCAAATGAAATTTTCTACCTGGAAGTTTAATGAAGGAATAATAAAATCACTGTTCACAGGCAACCACCCTGAAATTTCACATTAATATAGACTTACACATAGTGGCTGAGGTTATTAAAACACTCACTAGGAGACAGTCTGGGAAAGAGCAGCACAGTAAAGACTAATTTGTTCACTCCATTCCTCTTTTCTAGTTTATTCTAACTATTCCTAGATTTAAAAAGATGTGAAAAGTCTTTATTCAAAGGGGGGATAAAAAGAAAAAACCTTTTCTGAAGCTGACTTTCCTCAGATGGGCAAATTAGAAGTTTTGAAATGTTCAATCTTTAAAGTTGGATGTTTCCATTTCTTTTTCTATCATTGACTTAACCTACACCTCCCCATGGATTTTTTACAGTTCTTCAGCAATGACTGCTTATAAAATCCTGAAAGAATCCTTGGACAAAGTCTTTAAAGTAAAAAAACTGTGCCCAGATAGTATCTATAGTACTCTTCAGAAACAGACAATTGGGTTTTAGAAAATTCAATTTCAACTCATGGATTCATATAAAATAACACCATTTGTTCCAACCTGAATTTCCACACTGCATAACAAAATGTGTTCCTGGGATAGGCTGATAAATATATGTCAGTTTAGACAAAATTTTAATATGGCAAAAAATAAACACTAGAAATATGCTTCATTTGCTTAATTGTCTATATTATATTTAGAACGTGCAATTTACCTATGCAAGGATTTTTTAGACTTTTTTTGACCCCACTGAGATCTGTCCACCTTTAGTACTATAATGCTTTCAAAAAAGAATATTCTCAGTTCTTTTTAAGTAGCAGCAAAGTCAGAGGGGATGGCTGACCCTATAAACTTTGGTTTGCTTTTCACGCAGCATAAGATGTGTAAAGTTGTGGGGCTTTTTCTAGTCCTGAAAGGGCTGTTTCCTCTCCAAATACTTTCCTAATGATCTGTGAACATAAATCAACTGGGACTCACAGCAATACTGCTGAAGAGCATATCTCTTTCTTATGACTTGGCAAGGCTGGCTTAAACACCAGATGGATCAAAAATAATAATAATTGGAAGAAAAGCAGTATCTTCTTCCACTGGTCCCCCACAATCTTTTTTCTGTCTCACACACACCTACACTTTTCCAGTCACATGCTGAATGCTGCTCTGGGTAAGGCTCTGGAGCACCAAGTGCTTCCCATGAAGTCTACCCAGTAATTTGCTCTGTCGTGATCCTTCCTTCACTGGCTCCAGTTAAGAAAGGATGATTTTATTTAGCCAGGATACACAGAGCCGCTAACCTCTCCAGTGACTGTCTAGGTGCTACTGGTACAACACATGGGATGGGCTGCAAACCAGTGGTAGAAACCCTTATGATACTGGGAACATGGACTGGCTCTGCCGTGCCCAGGCTCCCTGTCCCTGCATCCACTTTCTAGCTCCTCCAGCAAAGTCACGCTCGCTTGAGCCTGGAGGGGCAAAGCTACTCTAATTATGTCTGTCTTAAATAGCAAATCCTCTTCCAACCTGTCTATTTTTATAAATGTCACATTTTCTGTATGGCTGACCTTTTCCTTTCAAGAGTTTTCTATCCGACTCGGCATGGGGAGAAACGCAGTCCAGGATTTGGAGGACGGTGATGCAGTAGCTCTGGGAGGACATATGCTGTGGAAAGCCAGCATGGCCACTCTCATCAGGCTCCTGATTATAGGGCTGGATCACGAGGACGTCTGGCAGAACAATATGAGTGGATGGCACAATCAAAGGCTGAGGGAAACTAGTGCAAACTGGCACATTACACTGCTAAGTATCCTTTACAAAAGCTCAAAGATCAGCTTATTGCAGGACCAGCCTGCTGACTAACAGAAATTTATCAAAACAGTGATTAAACACTCACAAACAAAACAAGTCACGTGATTATTATTATTTTTTTTTTCTTAATGGAAAATCTCTCCAAGGATCTACAGGCTGAAGTGTCACTTGAATGTTTCCCACTAGGATTTAAACTGATGGAGCTGCTCGAAGCCTGTGGGTCACTGTGTAGAGAGCTCATTCCAGCTACATCTCCCAGGAGTCCTCCAGCGTGTCCATGACTAAAAGAGAGCATCCTTGCGTGGTACTAGTGTAAAGAGAGCACACCCAGTTTCAGCAAGCATCTGCAGCGAGCAGAGCTAGACTGCAGCCACCCAAAATTCCCAATGGGACACGCTCTACGGGGCAGTAGATCACCATGTAGGTACGTGGCTGGTGTTCGTTTTGTGGACTAACCACATTGCTCCCTGGCTGGCCTGTGTCCTGGCTGCCCCTCCAAGGCTATAAAGGAGGTGATTACAGGAAAACAGCAGCGTTACTGCCCTTTCGGTCCACTGAAGGCCATTTCCCCCGCAGCTAGAGAGCAGAAGTAGAGCAGAATTTCTTATTGCTTGAGCCCAGAGATAATAAACGTACAGGCTAGCCAATTCAATACTTTTAAGTGCTTTGTGGTTTTTTTTAATTTAACACAAATGACCCTTAAGTTCTTCTTCCTCCCCACTACAGTAACAATCAGCTCCCAGCATTGCATGAAATATGCCTTTTCTCAAGCTGTGCTAAAACAGTTAAAAAATCATCACTGCTTAGGTAGTGATTTTGGACAATACCATTCTGGTATTACCCTTGAGGATCAAGATAAACATATTTTCTAATGATTCCCCTAAGAAACTTCAAGTAGTGAAGCTATTCCTTAGCAAGCATGTCTGCTTATCAAGCAGTCCTGTGGCTTTTGTGCAGGAAATGAAGATACATAGAAACTCTGTTTTTTTTATTGCGTCTGTGCAATAAAAGTTGCAATGCTGGGATCTTGGAGCATTCTTTCTATGCTTTCAGGTTCCACCACCACACACCGAAAGGTGTTCCCCGTTTCCACCTTTCTGTTGTCATTTTCAAAGATATGATCTTAATTGTGTTTTCCAAACCAGAGGGTACCACGAGAATAACGGCTTGTTTAACTTTCACAGTGGCTCACAGTGTAAGTGACAGATTAGAGAGGAACAAATATATCCAAAGGCATTTTTCTGAAAAGTCGATCTTGTAAGTTTACCAAATTCTGAGGTCTCTTTTCCCTAAGGGGCCAAAGGGAGTTAAGTGTTGATTTCCAACACTCCTGGCTACATGCCCAAAGCCCTGGGCCATTTGTACACCAGCAGTTCTGCAAATCAAGTGTTTTACTTCCTTTGCCTTGATGTCAAGTGCCTGAAAACAAACAGGTTCTTTCTGGGAAGAACAGCGTGTTTTGTTGGATGCGGAGCCATGCATTTTTTCCAATTCCGTTTCAGCGAAACCCTCTCACTTGCATCCAAGTTTCAGAGTTGGGTTTGATCCAGGTGGAATTTCCTATGGGTTTTGTTTCATCTTTTAAGAAGGCAAACCCCCCCACATCCACTTCCTTCCTTGGTATTTGGGTACCTTGTGGTCTCTTCTCTCTCTTTTCCTTTCCTTGGAACTGCTCAGCAGTCCAACCCGCCACAAAGCTGCCAGAACAAGGCTGCTCTTAGAGATTAAAGGAGATAGAGACAAATGCCTTTTTCTTATATGAAAAGGCTGTCCCATCGAAAGAAGGGCTTTTCTAAAATAGCCTCTTTTCTAAACAGTCACTCTGAATTAAAGGGAAAACCTCTGTGTCCAGTTTTTTTTTGCGTGCGCTGCAACTAGGAAAGGCGAGGGCAGCCCCTGGCAGCCGGAGCATCTGGCTCCAAGTCAGCGTGCTGCAGCCGGAGAGAGCCCGGATGCCCCAGCAGTCCCAGACCTCCTTCCCAGTGGGAATGCAGGAGGCTCAGCTCTCCCACAGCCTGCAAAAAAACCAGAGGGGTATCCAACACACCTCTGAGACCAGCCCTCTTACCCAGGACATTACAGGAGTGACAAATCCTTTTTGCTGGAATATTTGCAAACGTTCTCCTTTAGGCTACGCTGGACATAAACAAGCACAGAAATAACCTCTGGGTTTTGAATAAGGCTGAGACCAGGCAGACATCAAAATGGCAACACGCACTTCTAAAAAGAGGTTTAAGATCACCTCAAATATGCAGTTTTCCAAATTACAAGTTTTTCCTTTTTCTTGTTTTTTAAAAAACCAACCAAACAAAAAAAAAACCCAACAACAAAAAAAAACCAAGCACAAATAATTCAAGGGCTTGTCAAAAGAAGACATGGAAGATAAAACATAATTACCGTTAGGAAGCTGCTATTGGTATGCCACCATTCCCGTTATATTCCCAACCACCAATCTGTCAGTCATCCGAACTCAGCCTGCGTCAACCAGCCCTGAAGTCTGGCAGGCAGCATTTAGTACAGGCAGGTACAGCATCCAGGCCGTAATGCCTGTTGTTCAAATTTCTTGACAATTTCTTTTAAAATAGGTGGGTTTTTTTTAAAAAAAAAAACTTTAAATGTGGTAAGTTTCAACCATTCTGGCTAAAAATTTGAAGACAGCTTGCCTGCAGGAAAGCAGGGGAAGTTTCAGCTGAAATTCCCTGCTAAGTGATGCTGGGGGGAATATTTTGGTTTGCCTGTTACACTAAAAGTTTTAGTATTTCTTGCTTTAGCATAATGAAATGGTGAAAGAGGAGGTGCCCTCCTCTGTAAATGGTTTGTGCTGTCATTTTCCAATGAAAATGGATGGATAATTGCCACGGTAACTATTTTTCGTTGCTTACTCTTTCTGGATACCATAACTTATACACATTTATATTAAAAAGGGGCATAGCAGAGAAAATGAGGACCTCGCAGAGGCACTCAGAGGTAAGGCAGTAAAAGCATGTCCTTGCACGCGGCGCATTAGCAGGCCTGATGGGCGTCCTTTGTGATGCTCCCCGATTGTGCAATCCCATTTTATAATAAACTACAATGTCATGCAGTTTATTAACAAATCTGAGCAGAAGAGTATATCCTGTAATTACATTTCAGGCTCTGTGCATACATTACTTTTCTTTCCTGACAGCCCAGAGCTGTTCTCATTTTTTAATGCAAATGCTTTATGCTGCTGGCCAGTGACACATTCTCTTAAGAATCCTGTTTTTCAAAGGAGGTATGAAATGGTCTTATCAGTCTGCGAGTGCCCACATAATTACTTTTAATCCAAAGGACAATTTCAACCACATCTCAGGGAGGCAGTGATGCCTCAAAGCCTGGGAAAACATGTGGATGGGTGGAAGGGAGAGGGGCAGCGGAGCACATCCAGTGAAGGATGGAGGGGATCCATCCTATGCGTGGCCAGCACCGCCCCTTGCCCCAGCGACACTCGCACAACTCTGCTGAGACATGCAGGGGAAAACACAGGAAGGCAAAAGATCCAAATGTGGAGTAAAGCAGTCTCCCTTGGATCTGTTACCAACAGAACAGCTTAAATTGCTGTGGGGCAATGATCATGCTGCTGTGAAAGAAAAGAATCAAAAGGGCATGCAAAGCTTTCTGAAGCCTTTGATTCTTACAGCTGTTTAAATCTAAGTGAATCACTCCTGTTTTCCATAAGTTATGTATTTCAATATATATGGTCTCATCCCTGGGCTTCAGTGAGACCTGGCTACTCTTTAGCTAGCAGCCACAGACTATATATTTCTTTTTTATTTTCTCTCTGGAGGTAGATGTCATCTCAGGAAAAATATACATGGACCTTAGAGGATTGAAAACTGTCCAGCAGAAATACAGCATTTGCAAAACTTGCTATCTGAAGGACGAAAAAAAACCCATAATAAACTGATTTCCAAGTCCTTGCTTTCTTTCCCCCCTCAGATGCTGGTAGTGAAAAAATCTTTTCTACGAGAGGTAAGGGTTTGACAAAATTAACTAGAAGTGAGACACAGCATAAGAGGTAGTGAAAATAATTCTCATTTTCTCAAGAATGAATAAAAAGTAAGGCAGAAAAGGTGAAGTTAAGAGACCTAGAATGAAAAAAACCCTTGCTTACAGCCACCCACCGGAGACAGGACTGCTCAGTGTTATCTCAGCGCCCACCCTCCTACCCCTGCCCCAACCCCATTTGGCTCCTGGCCTCAATGTGCACAGAAAAGTGTTAAGTCAGGACCCACGTTTTTCCTGCCTGTAGGAAATAGGGGGCCATGAGACCGGAGGGTCACTAGCTCCAGCCCTCTCCAAATATCGGTCACCCTGTACGGGGCATGAGGCGCAGCCAGTCCCACCGCACTCCCAGACACCACCGTCCCCTCCTGCACATCTCTGAAGCACGTCCTCACAGCCTGCTAACTCATTTAAGTATAAAAAACAGCTTAAAAAGGCACAACACTGCGGGCAGTGGGGATTTTTTTTCTCGGTATCATCTAGCAGTCAGCTGTGTCAAAGCATGGAGGGAGCAGCTAATTGACACCTCCGAAACCCCAGTGCATTGTGTTCTGTAACTCACCTTTACCTCCAAGACTGGTGACAAAGGGCATTTCCAGCTTGCTCTGCATGACCAATTCATACCACAGGTCTGGATTAGGCATGAATCAACATCCTGGAGTAGATAAAATGCAAACACATTTCCATTTTTGTTATGCTACATTGGCCTTACAGCGCCTTAAACAAAAAATCATAATGAAATGTACTTCTGGCAGCGTGCTCAAGATGTCCATTCCCTTGTTGCTCCGGTATTTTGCTGTCACATAACTTTCCTAAGGCAGAGAAACATTGAAATGATTGAAGAAATAACTCAGGAAGATTGTTTCAGGGTCAGGATATGGGATATGTTGCAGATTATTCCATATCAAATGCAGATTATTAACCTGTGCTATCCCAAATTGCAGCATTACTTTTGAGAGATGTGGTTAATTTTTTAATACTTATTTGGATTAAATTGATACAAGGAACCTCTCTTGCTTGAGTACTGGAACATTATTTTTTGGTATACGTGGAAAATGTCAAGTGAATTTTCTTTTGCTAGATATTGACAACAATAAAAAAGTTGAAAATATTTAATTGATAAAATCTCTCTATGCTTTTTAGGGTGGTTTTTTTTCCAATATTGCCCCTTCTGTTTCTACTGTGAATCTGCCCTTTTGAAAAGTTAAGATACTGCATCTCCATCTCTGTTGAAAATAATTCTTTTTTTTTTCCTTCAGTACCTGAAGTGGAAATACCTTTGGGAAAATGTCAAGAAAAGTCAGGAGCAGAATATTTGTATATATTTCATCCCATATGTGTAAGACGACTGGCAGAGTACTAATTGCACTGCAGTTTTGCTAGCTGAGCTGGTGAAGGAACTCTTATCTATAACGCGGGCAGTACAGCAAGTGTTGCCTGCTCAGGTCATACCATGGTGTCATCCAATACAAGCTCCTGCCCTAAGGAGGGTCAGCCATGGGGTCACACCAGGTGGCTCAGGGCTTTAGGTGGTCAGGTCCTGAAAGCCTCCAAGGATAGAAATGGCATGACCTCTCTGGATAACCTACTTTAACGTCAGGGTGGCAATTTCTGCTATGGCAGGACTTGCGTCCTGCAGCTCCTCCTCAGCTGGTCCCCACCTCATCACCCATGAAGCAGGGTAGGGGTCCTGCTTCTCACTCACAAATTCTTCGCAGCCCACCTTCAGTCCTGCAGCCAGCAACTTCAGGGGCCTGCCCTGGATATCTGCTAACAGGAGGTAGGACACAGTAACCTGACCAGCTCCCTACCACTCTTAGGCACTCTTTCCCAGTGAGGGCCAAAAATACTCCTGCCATCACAAAGAGGGATGTAGTCTGCTTCCCTCAGATAACTCAAATTCCAGGTCTGATGTTGAGTGGTTTCTATTCTTCCCCATCTCTGTCTCACCTACTTTAGGTGCTCCTCCTAATTTCTCAGTTCATATTTAACTGCCAGGCTTGAGTTCACAGTTAAATCCATACTTGTTTCAAATAAAAGTGCATCCAGGCAGTCTGGTGTCTGGGAAGGTGCGTCTTAACTGCATAATCCCTTGTGGTGCCAGGGGAGCTGGGGAAGAGAGTTGGGAAAGGCCCTCCCTGGGGTCTGCCTCTTCTCCCCAGGCTGAGCCATGGTCTTTTCCTTGATACCCATAGGGCAGCAGAGCTCCTTCCCTGTAATGACAAGTCCACTGCTATGACATGGCCATACTCTGAAATCCTTGCCTACAAGCAAAGCCTTGTGGGCTTATGAGAGGTTTTGATGGTTTTCCCACCACTGGTCCATTGGGTCTCGCATGCTCAGCGTGAGAACTAGGATTTTTCCCTATGACTCAATTAACAAGGTATATTTATACCATGCCATGAGGCAAGTGCTCCGCTGCCCTGAAGCCCAGTGGGGTGGCAGCTCCCAGTCATTGGACAGAAGAAGAGCCCTCCCACACGGCCACTTCCCAGACATGTTATCAAAGCCTTCCCACGCACTTAACTGGTGAGCCAGTTTTCACCTCTGCGCCCATTATCTCAGAGCGGAAAAGTGATGCCACCCTATGACATGACATGAAACACTCAGCTGAAGCGCAGCCTCTGTCTCAGTTGCCCACATCTACTGAGGTGGTAGCCTAAATAAGAGGAACTGCAAAATGCTTTTTCAGTATTAAACCAGCATGCTGAATCAGAGTGGGAAAGTCAGCCTCCCACAGCTCAGAGGTGGATATGCTTAACTCCCTACATTTCCCTCTGGGGCCAAAACAGGTGTTGCTGGCTAATGAAATTGCTAAGATTTAACCTAATTTAATATATACACACATATACACACAGAAGTGAACAGGGCAAAAAAGCAGTAAAAAAAGTGTGATGGCTCAAGAAAGCATTGTGATTTTTTGAGACAACTATTTCTAGTCCCCCTGTTCTGGTTTGGCTTTTCTTCTCTGCTTCCCTAGAAAGACTTGACTTCCTTCATTAAATCACATCAAATACCTTGAATTAGATAATCAAAATCTTAAACACCCCTGATCTCTTGTGCAGTTTGAAATTCTTGGTCATGAGCATTTGTGGGTGATATTTTTTTGGTCCCGTTCAGATTTCACTACCCTCTGGCCAGTTCATACTGCCCTGGGAGGCACATGTCAGGATGGCATAGCTAGCATAAACCTTCCTATTCTCCCTGCAAGGAAATTTCCTCATTAGGCGAGCATGCAGGCGTAAGAAACAAGCCAGCCACCCCTGCTGGCTTTCCTTCCCATGAAACCCAGAGATATTTCTATCAACAGACCTCTGGAGGAACTCTTTGAGATGTGAAGTTTTACTGCCACCTTCTACAGCCCTATGGCCCAGAACAACCTCAGGATAATCCTGACTGTTCCATGAAGGTACACAAGTATGGCATCAACACACATGGAAAAAAAAGACGTGTTTAACTGCCAATCCCAACTCTTCATAATTCCAGAGCTGATTTAATCATCTGAGCCAATGGTTTCAGGTCCAAATTAAATGACAAATGTGACAGAAGGGACCATCGCTGCTTCCCTAAATAGCACAAATTGTTCTGACCTGTCACAGCAGATCAGGATGAATGCTTTAGGCTAGCAAGATAGCCATAAAGATCAAACAGGGATGAGGGTAGGGGAGAACTAATGTGTATTTAATCCCAGGCACTCTACTGTGACAAGACTTTTAAAATACAATTCTTAAAGTTATTTGAGATGGTTGTAGGGATGAAATGAGGGAGTAGCCATCAGACTCCCATGGCTCCATCACCTTGCCCAGAGTCCTACACCAGCCCCCCCTGCACCCGAGGCAGGAACCAGGCAATGACCAGAAGACTGGCAGCTGTCCCCTCTCTGCCCCATCTTGGCTAGCAGGAAGGTCCCTGGAGGGGAAGGATGACAGTGTGGTCCCAGGGCACTACTGACGCAGGAGAGGACAGAAGGATGCCATCATGGCAGACCCATAGCCACGCACCTTGCTCCTTCCACCTGTCACCTCATCAGATGCCATCTCACCAGTGATGCTGAGGAAACATGGAAACTGAAGGGGAATGCGCAAGCTAAAGCAATTCAAGCAGAAAATGGTGCAGGAAATGCTGTTGCCTTTATTGGTGCAATATCCAGGACACTGATTTAGGCTGTGTGTGCTAAGCTCAGGGTTAGGGCTGTCTTCTCTTGCCACTACTCTGAGGTTGCCTCACCTAGGAAATATATGGGCTGGACATCTCAGACCTTCTTGTCTGCTTGACAGTCCTTTCACACACCACTTTTCTTCTCTAACTTCAGCCAGTACCTCTTAAAGTTTGGGGGGCGTCCTGATTCTACTAAGAAATAACAACAAAAAGACTAATGTCAGTGTTTGGAGAACTGCTTCTGTGCCCACAAACAGTAACCTCAGCAGATCACTGAACAGGAGCTTTGCAATTACCCTCCAGACAAGACAAATCAAAACTGAAGGCACAGAGCTCAAATCCTCAGTGTGTCATATTTATGTAAATACCTGAATGAAATAATCAGCACTGTTCTGAGAGGCGAGGAGGTGTGGGATAGCTGGGAGCAGAGTACTGCAAGACATCTAGAAACCTCACAAACCAGAAGCAGCAAACATCAAAGTGCCATGAGGAGGATGGATTTGGGTTCTCCGATTGCTTCATGTTTCATTGAACATGACATTTGGGCTTTAATATTTTTGAACAGTGGAGGCAAAGTCCCCCCTGGGCTAAAGGTTAAAGGAACCAATGTCTGGAAAACTCTGTTGCTGAGAGACAGAGATTCTGAGATAGGTGCTGAGACTGCCCTAAACCCAGTGGGCTAGATAAAGGGCAGGACAAGAAATTAAAGCCTTCTGGAGCACTATCAACTCAGATATTTAACCAAGCAAGCCTCTGGAGCTCTCTCTTGTTCATTTATTCTCATTCTTGTGTGCAGCTTCAGAGATACAATTTTTTAGGTATTTTTTTTGTTTTCCTATTTCTATGCAGATTCCTTACTAGGGCCCTGACTTGTGGCAAACACACAGGGGAACCTGAATGGCGACAATTCAAATGCTTCGGGGCCATCTTTATCCAGGGAGGGTTATCAGCGCCTCCTTTCCACCTTGGAAAAAAGTTTGAGCAGAAACTTGCCCTTGATTTTGGTCTTTAAAGAAAAGAAGTGGTGCTCCTATGGAGCACCTCTCCTATGAAAACAGGCTGAGAGAGGTGAGGTTTTTCAGCCTGGAGAAGAGAAGGCTCCGGGGAGACCTTATAGCTGCTTTCCAGAATCTCAAGGGGGCCTACAAGAAAGCTGGAGAGGGACTTTTTACATGGGCATGTAGTGATAGGACAAGGGATAATGCCTTCAAACAGGAAGAGGGTAGATTTAGACTAGATACCAGGAAGAAATTTTTCACTGAGGGTGGTGAGGCAGTGGAACAGGTCTCCCAGGGAAGCTGTGGATGCCCCATCCCTGGAAGTGTTCAAGGCCAGGCTGGATGGGGCTTTGAGCAACCTGGTCTAGTGGGAGGTGTCCATGGGGTTGGAACTAGATGATCTTTAAGGTCCCTTTCAACCTAAACCGTTCTATGATTCTATGAAATGGGACACTTTTTCCTGTGCAAGTAAAGGTAATCGATACCAGTTTTCTGGAGTTACGGTTACATAAACAGAATATAGCTCTGGAAGTCAGACATGCTGACCTCATCCCGTGGAGGTTGGCGAAGAAGTCAGTTTAGCCACATCTTGCTGCCCAGGAGTGCTGCTAATCCTGCCATTTCTGAGCCCCGCTACAGATTTAACTACATTGACCTGTGTGAAAACATGTGGTAATGAAATTCAGCTCTGGAAACTCTGTGGCCAATTTACACATTTGCAAAATTAAGTTACTATCATTTAGCATCTAGTTATTTATGTTCCCGAGGGAAAGTTTTTATTAGTATAGGGTGAAGGTATTCATATTTTAAAGGCAAAAGAATAAATGACCCAACTAATAGTTCATAAAATGATCTTCCCAGATTGCCTTGAATGATACTGCAAAAATAATATAATGAAAAAAGCATTATAGGGCCTTGATCAAACATGATCCTTCAGGGCTAAGGAACCTCATTTTCCTGCATACAGATATGGTTCACTCAGTCCTGCAGGATTTCATACCACATCAAGACATCAATATTTTCTGCAGAATTAAGCAGAGCAATTAAATAGCTACTCTACTGCCGCACCACAGAAAAATAGGGTTGGAAAGAACCATTTCATAGGGATATCTAGTCCATCCCTACTCAAGGACCAGCTAGACTTACAGTACTCCTGCTATGAATGAATGCTTCCCTCTACAACAGCCCAGGTTGCCACAGGGGCACTGCCACACCTAGATCAGGCTTAAAAGTTCTTTACAAGTGGCTTCTCTCTTTGCAGGAATGTGAAGTGAATTAATGAAGACCAAACCACTTCCCTCGTCAACCATTTGTTAGGGAACAGCAACAAGAAAGCGGTTTAACAAAACAAAAGCAACCAAATTCACTCACAGGCAATCTGAAGAAGCAGGTTTGCCTACTTTTGAGGTCCCGATATTAAGCAAGTCGCTCAACAGCCACAGTCAACTCGTGCCACCCACACGGACTTCAGAGGAATGCCAGTGCAGACTCTTCGAATGCTTCACGCTGAGACATAACGGTGCCATGGGGAAGATGTAATAAAGCAGGGAGAAAATGAGCAGATCTTCCAGAAGACTCCTTACATGCTGTCACTAATACTGGTTTTTCAAAGCACACGCACCTGGCGTGCAAAAGAAGCAGTGACAGACACGCATAGTGTCACTGTATGCATGGGGTACAGAGCAAGTCAACTGCCATGACTTGCCAGTGGTTTTCGACCAGGCCCAGTGAACAGACCCTTGTGCAGTAGTTTTTCGGTGGTGGGATGCCCCGTGGACAGAGGCAGCAGAAGCAGGCTTGGTCTGCTGCATGCAGCGCAGGTTGAATGCAGATAATCTAAACACATACGAGACTCAGAGAAAGAAATTTGCTACTTATGAGTAGTGACCCTCTCTACAGCATAAAGCTTGGATGGACAGTTTTATAAAGTCAGTGATTTTACATCTATTTAGGTAGACTGAGGTGCTCAAAAATCAAAAAATTATGATGCTGCAAAGCCAGTGCCCAGTACCTCTAAAGAATTTATTTGGTGCTTCTACCCCTGCTGGGTGCTGACATGATGAGGCTTTTACCCACCTGTGCCTTATGCACTGAGGTTATTATATCTTCACAGTTCATGGACTAGTTAAATTACTTTCCCAGGGTCACATAACTCATCTTTGTCAAAACTGAGACGAGAAGCCAGGTGCGTTCGTTGCCACCTCAGACTCCAGGCTCTAATAGCTAGATTTTGTGTTTCCCACTACTTCACTAGCTTCAGCTAGGAGAAATGTAAGAGCACTTCATCCTGCATTATATGCAGGAAAGGAAGCAGAAATTTGAATAGTTGCCATCTGCTGGAGTTGCTTTGATTTATTTCTTTCCAGCCTCAGCTGAAGATCAAACATGCTCTAGAGAGAAACACTTCCTTAGTTTGTTGTACTGTGCGTATCTCTGCTCAATGCTAAACTAAGTCACAAGGACATGAGCAGACAACATTCCCTTTCTTCACCAGAATAATTTATACCTTTAATTCTGTAGTTATAACCAACCACCCAAAAGGTGTTGTTGCTTCCATCCACTGGCAGCAATATTTCATTCAACTAACATCAAATTCAAAATCGAATAAAACAATTATGCTTTGTAGATCCCTGCTTGGCTTATTGCATTTTCTCAGAAAGGAACTCTCTATCCATTAGAAGCATACCCCTATCTTTCTTCAAAATGTCACACAGACAAGAGAAATTTTATGGCATTTCACCCCATCTGTCTACATTTTTAGAAATAAGTTTTGCACTTCATGTATTTTCATTTCCTATCCAAGTACAAAGCCATATAATTCTTCAGATAATTACTGCTGCTGTTTCCTTCAGATTATATAATTGTTTTCCATGTCTATCTAGCTGTCTCTTCATTTATAGGTTTAATGTTGATTAAACACAAAATACTATGCCAGAGCTAATTTTACTTCAAAGAGGTATTTTCACACTAGGGCAAATAAAAAAACCAGCATGAATATCTATGCATAAAGTAATTTACTTTTCCATTAATTTTTTGTACTCCCTCAGCCCCTTCAGTATTACTGGAGATCTTTGGTGTTTGAATTAACTCTGTTCCTTTGCACCCCGATTCCTCTTTGGCTCCGGTCCCAAGTACTGGTAATAGCTGAGAGAGGTAATCCATGGACCTAAAGGGCAGTTTCTGGCAGAGTCGTGCCCAGAAGGGTAGTGTGTGTCCTACCAATCAGGGAAAACAATGTGAGTAGTTGGATCAGGAAATACTAAAAAATTATGCAGTTTATGTGTATTCTCCGTCAATCTAGAACAAAACGAAAAATCATTACTTCCAAAACAAATAATAAGAGGTGGCAATAATAATGAAACTTACAAGAAGAATCTGTAAAAAACCCTAAAAAAAATCAGCTCAATGCTTTGTCATCTACTGTCCACAGCCCCCCCCCCTTTTTTTTTTCATGGAAAAAACAACATGTAGCTGTGTATCACTTGTGTGAGTGGGTCAGCATTTTCACAAGCGTGAAACAGAGCCCTCAGCCTTACAGCCTCAAGTTGCCTCTCTCAGCTCTCAGGCTTTGGGAGAGAATAACCCTCCCCTACCTCTCTCAGCCTGGGTCATTGCCTAAGACCAAGGCAACCCAATATAAATGTTCTAAATGAAAGTGCCACATAATCCTAATACTGCAAATGGGTATAACAGAGAGGGAAAAGACTTAACCCCCACCCAGAAGTTCCTTACATGCTTATCTGGCAGCTTTCTATCCTTTAGCAGAGACTTTGGGTGAGTCTGGGCCCCCAGGCACGACAGCACTTCTTTCCCTGCATGCAAGCCTGGCTGATGGTCCCTGACACCAGCCCCTCTCACCACCTCCTGGGCAGGGACCCCCCATGTTCTTACAAGCTGTGACTCCCCTTCCTAGAGGGTGAGTAATCCAGATGGCTCTTGTGTTAGCGTCCGAGACACCAAAGAGGAGCGCGGCAGAAGGGCTGGCTTTTCTTGCCTCTGTGTAGCCAGACAGCCATGTCTTGAAGGGGAACCCATTTTTCCTTGCATTAAACATCTTTACAGCAATGAGACAGATATGCAGAGCATTGATACGTTACTTCCCATCTGCACCACTGACGTGCTGAGGAGCACCATGCCAGATGGCTGTTTCGCTAGGAACTGTGCCAATACAGAGCGCAAAGAGAGTTCCTGTCCTCAAATATGTCAAGAAATAGCATTGAGATGGAAGCATGTTGGTCCAGACAATAATGAATAATCTTGACACTCCAGCAGATTAACTGCTGGCAGTTTCAGATACATTAGGCACTTGTAGGCAGTATGTAAGGGGAGATATTCTTGTGGAGGGATTCGAAACATGATGCCATTCATGGCTTTTAGGTGGTGCAAAGACAAAACAGTGCAGACAACGCCAGAAATGTTCCATGCTTGTCATCCTTTAGCTAGGACAGTGAGGAAAAGTCAGGTCTTGGTGCTCAAGACACTTTAAAACCAACAGCAAGTTTCCAACTTACCTCAGTGGACACAAAGGAAAAGCCATGAACAGCACACCCTCCAAACCAGAATCTGAACCCATATATCTTTGAGTCCAACCACAGCTTCTGTCTTCTTCTCTTGGCTCCAATATCTCACTGCATTTCATTGCCTTTGGGGCAAAAATTGCCACATCGTTTCTGACAATTCTTACATCCCATGTACTCTTAGGAGAGTTGATTTATTGCATTAAATGCATTAAGGAAATTTGAAGCACCATGCTTCTCACCACCAAAATCATGCCCTACAACAAGAATGAAACAACTCCAAAGGCAGCCTCAGGACAAAAATATTCAATCCAATCTTTCAATAAATATCCTACGTGTTCCAATCTCTCCTCCAAAATAATTTCAAGGCAGCAATGCCGTCATAGTTTGTTCAATCAAACACAGCAGTGACAAACCTATCTGGGGTAGGAAATAAACTTAAGAACCCAAGGCAAACTCTAGAAGATATTATTTCTTAGTCCTTGCCTTAAATTTCCATTTTCTCTGGAAGCTTTAAGCTTACAACAGCTTGGAGTCATTCAGTTGCTTCATCAGTATTAAATTCCCAGAAGGAAATATGACAGAACTACAGCAAGGTTGAGGATATCACGTGGGCGACCAGCAGTGAGCTGTCCACGTCCCACATGTACACGTCAATTTAAAATTCTGAAAGAAATTCTGATCAAAGCATTAATTGTTGGTGTTTTGAATATTATAATTAAGTCATTGGTTTTTATCTTCTGTGATTTGGGAAAGTGTTGTCACTTGAAATCTCTCTTGTTTTGTGCCAGAGATTTCTAGTAGACATGGATCTGGGATGTTAATGTTTGCATTTGTATTCACTCTGCAAACAGCTAAAACATTCACTTCTTATGAATATTCAGTCTACAAAAATTCAGACAACATTTTTCACCTGCAGGCCAATAATTGCAATAATTTATTCACCAGAAGAGCTGAAATATACATAGTTGAGCAAATATCTATCTATCCATCTAGTTACTTGGACAACTTCTTTAACTGCAAATCAAAGTTGTGAAAAACATCTTACCGCGTTTAATCTAGTCTGAACTTCTATGAGGGCTAGTGAAATACAGCAGAAGACAGCAGCCAGGAGATACACAGGTTATTAGAGACTTCATCCAGGAGATACACAAGTTACTAGACTTCACTTTCCACTGGAAAAGAACCAAGAAATGCTATGTTTGTGCTTTAAATCTTACAAAACCATGGAAATTTTTAGGTAGAGATTAAAACAATGGAAAAGTGGTGGTAAATCACAGAGGAGAGCTGGGTAACCTTGCAGCGACACACAACAGGGTGGAGTTATGGCAAGCTGGTGATGCCACCCAGGGCTTTGCTTCCAAGAGAGGACCAGCTGAGTTTCCAAAACCTCTGTGGGCACTAAAGGAGAGTACCTTTCATTGCAGGAGGGGGCTTCATGCTGGGTTTGCCAATATTGTTGCTGCAAGCATGTAATCATCAGCTTAACCTTTGCCCAAGTACCACTGTCTGCGCTGTCAGATTTCTGTGGTCAGTCCTAATGCTGTCTACAGTTAGGAAGTCCTAACCTGCTCCCACAGCTCAACTCTGCAGATGAACTGTCAATATAACTTTATTTCGTGATAGCAACCTATGACTATCAGCGAAATATTTGAATTACACAGCCTAAGATATCATCATTCACTCTAATTAGACAAGGTGGATTTTTCCCCAGCGTAGCAGGCTGTCCAAAGCTTTGTGGAGGTCACCTGGAACACTGGGAGCTGGTGTCCCCTGGGCGGAGTAAAAGGCAGAAGTACATGCTGATAAAGGAGCTGACAAAGCAGAAGCCAAATGCAATTAATATGCATCAGAAAAGGTGTTTCCAGGAGAGACAGGAAAGTATTATTGCTACTGCACAAGCAATTGCTGCTGCCTTCTCTAAGGTACAGTCCACATCTCTGAGAACTTTGAAATGTCTAAGAGAATTCAAACCAAGTTGGAATAAAACCAAGGATAACAAGTGGAGACATTTTTATTGGGGATCTGAAAGATCTGGGCTAAACTGGCCTAGAAAAAAAAAAAACAGCTGGGGAAAAACATCCTAGCTGCTTTTCATATGGAGTTTGCCAAGCAGGAAGAGTCTGGTGCAGTTGCCTGCCAAACCAGAGGGCACAAAGCTCTGGTTTCAGGGAGCTCCTTCCAGCCCTGTGTTCAAAGCATTGTGGTTCTGGAGTGTCCATCTGAGGCAGTAACTCAGCCACAGAAATAATTAATTTTTAAGAATAAGAAAATGAAGGTCAACACTGAAACGTTTTGGAAACAATGCTTTCTTCTCAGAAGCTCAATCTTCTTCATGCAAAAATCAGAGATTTCAAGGATGATACAAAAGATGCTGGGGGAAAGGACTCCCCCATTCCCCTCTGCATAGAGAGAAGCCCTAAGTACAAAATCACAGGATAATGCATTATTCTGATACAGAATGCAGCTCCATTAATAAACTTTTTTAACATCAAAGTGCAATGTTACCAGTAGACTGCAAGCAAGTTGCTGTGATTACAGAGCAATTTTCTTGTGTGGCAACTGACTTAAAAATAAATAAATAAAGGCAAAGCTGTTTTCCAGGGTGGACGAGTTTGTTCCCTTTTTGCAAACCCTGTGGTGAATTCTAGCAGGACAAGTGAAGACCAAACAAGAAAAGGCATGCTTCTTAATTACCAGCTACAACGTGATCCATCTGTCTCCAAAGTGGCTGTATCAGAGCATTAGGACACGTTCTTTGATTAGCAGAGATATCCACACCTCCTGACTATTTGGTCCAGATTCTGCCATGTGTGAGCGCAATCTGATCACATGCATGAGGCTCTTCATGAGCAGATGATTGGGAAGTGCTACCTGAAGCAGCTGGAACAGAAGACCTAACTGACATGTCCCTCTAGATACGATTTTTAGGGCTAGTGCAGCTGGGATGAATTCACGTTTGCTATTTCTGTGAAGGACTGCAATAAACTGGGGAGACCAGCCCTCCTGAGCTAAACCAAGAGCTCTCTTCCCACGGCTCAGGATCTGCACTCTGATATTTGGGAGTGCTCCCATGGGTTAAGTCTTTTTATATGAAGATGCAAAGGAGGTGACAAGAGCAAGAAATCTGTCCCAGCTACTAATGAGTACAAAAGAAAAAAAAGAGTCCTTGGGGAACTAGGGACAGAGCAATCATTTATGTTTCCTTCTCATGACTAACTCCTCTTCGCAACTCTGAGCTCTGACTTTATAAGATGTCGGTGATAATAACTGCAGTTAGTTCTTCAGTTACTCTCGGATCCAGTCTTTGAAAATCTTCATGCTTATTTGGATTCTGCTATGTTCAACCTGCATAATGTCATATGCTGTGTGTCATCACACTTATTAATTTATCTGGAAAAAGATGTCTTCAAAATCAGCAGTAAGTGCCAGATTCTTTCCCCAGTGGCCAGCAGTGACATTGTTCTACGATATTGCAAAACTGTCTTTCCCTGTTAGCTAGATCCCCACAATTCACAGTGAATAGATTTCTTCAGGACAGGTGAATGTGCCACTGTAGGCCAATTTTATGAATATTTCTAGAACCAAAGTAAATGAATGAATATTTAAAGAGGGGGTTTGATGTATTGCTGTTTTCCCAATGCTGTTGTAAGCAGAAATGTCTGTATTTCTTATTGTCAATACACTGTCCTCTTGGATCCAGCATGGGAAGCAGACACCACAGCTAGACCTGAGACACACTTTGTTAAGCACTTTACACATCAAATGACATATTATTTGAAATATCAAATGAGGCAGTCACTGCTCAAAGGAGCTTCCCACATGAATCGAGAAGAGCAAACACATGGGACCCAGAAAACCTGACATGTGTAGCCCATTTATTACCGTAAGATTTGTTTCTGCTGCATTACTTTGATTTTGAATAACCCATCTTTTGCTGAAAGACCATGATCTTCATTCTGCTAGGAGCAATAGCTCCAAAAGGAGCAGAACGACAGGTACCTCCCCAAACCCCTAAAAAGAAACACAGCAAGTACTTGGCCACCACGGATCACAGTCTGAGAACAAAGGGAAATCCCAAGAAGAGTAAAAGTTTCCAAATTTGAGAGAGGAAGCATTTGACTGGTCTAAGAGGGCCAGAGGTGCACAGTAACGGAGATATCCCTGTTCACCATGAGATACTGCTCTACTGGCTTTCCAGATTGCTTTAAACATCAGTTGCCTCATCTGTGCCTTTCTATATTATCATAATAGCGTAGTGGGCACTCTCATTAAAAGAGAGCTTTTTCTGTCCTTTTGTTCAATGATGAAAATGTTTATTCTGTAAGCCTTCTTGTTGGTGCTCTTTCCTTATCCTTTCTATCTTCTGTTATATCCAGGTTAAGAGGTTGATGGGATAAGATGATGGCATTGCTTGCAGGCTTTTTAATATTTGATCATTAGAGGTTTCAACAACTAAGCTTGAAGAGTGAGATGTCCTTGCTACTCGATAGACGAGTTTAAGGGAATGCTTATCTATCTAGCCTCTTGCAGCCATTTAATACCACAGGAAAGAACTTTTCCTTTGCTTTTTGTGTGTGAATATCACTGCATTTGTGAGATTCTTGCTTGTCGTTTTGTTCCTTATTAGTATAGAATTAAAACCAGTCAGTTCAACGCTCACAAAAGCTTTCACCCACAAAGGAAAATGACGCAGTAGACTATTCTGTAAGTTGGGTTTGCTAATGTGTTTCAACACTTCTCTATGAGGATGGTCTTCTTAGTGGGAGGCAAGGGAGGAAGGGAAAGCAGGTATTTCAAATGTTGGCCGGTCTGCTTAGTCTGCCAACAAATCAAGATTTTTTGACCATTCACTAGGACAGACAAGTGGAGTTGCCAGTAATGAGCATGGGCACAAGGGAGCTCTCAGCACAAAAGGCAGAAAGCGTTTGTGTGAATCTAGTTCTTCCACTGAACTATCTCACATGCCAACAGCACATCAGGGATGGAAATCCAAAGAGAGGCCTGAACACATCCTAACACAATTCTGCTAACACCACTGGCACATTGCTGGTTACAGAAAAACAGGTCCAACTGTAAGCTCATCAAGATGCTGTTTCTCACCCTCAGCTCAACCTGGTGACTGGAATTCCCATTTCAATATTAATTTTTAATGTTTGACAGACCAGTTAGCCGTAGCCCTTCATCAGAAAATTCAGTGGCTTCCTTCTTGTCTTCTTATGAAACTTTTCACCCTACCTTGACCATTGAGAAGTTGTCACCAAGATGTTGTCATTTTGCAAGTAACCTCACTGAAATACCAAGACAAGGAACTCTGGGAATTTTCAAACTGGTTTTCTGCCTGTTCAGTTCAGTTCCACTTAATTAAATGACTTCTAACAAATTAAAATGAAAAAAAATAAAAATCCATTCCATTTAAATATAGTTGTCTCCTTTAATTCCAACTGTGCATTGCTCAGTGAGGGACACAGGGTGCCAAGGGAGGCTGCATAGCCTGTTTTGCTCTCTGGGTGAACTGAGGGGAACACAGGTACTGTACAATTTGTTCTAAGATCAGTTTTCCCCGAAGTGCAATAGTTTCAAATATACAACTCTTGGCTTTAGGAAGGCTGCACAGTGACTGGTTGTTACAGCTCCTGCAGGAAAAACCCAGCTGCTAGTTTTCCAGGTCTCCCAAAGCACATTTATATCCGATGGAGGGCACCGGTATAAGAAAAAACCCAGATAACGGAACGTGGCAGGTTTTCTGTATGCTTCCTCTTTCACATACTCTTTGCCTATATATCAGCAGATCATGGGTTGAATCTTTAGTATGGGCTTGGTATGGCCATGCCTAGGTCCGGGGCTTTGGCAATCATCAGAGATGCAAAACTCTTGACTAAACATGTTTCCAAAAGGCTTTTCTAGAATATTTTGCTCTACAGAAAATCTAGTTCCTCCCTGCACCTCTACTCACATTTATTACTTGGTATTCCTTGAACAAAGAACAAGCTGAAACCATACATTCAATTATAAGATTATTATTATTTTATGCCCAGTTTCAGGACATGGATAAGTCATTTATGGACAGGGAATAAAGAAAGCTATAGCAGCATCAGTACAGCCAAAATGAAAGTGTTTCAATGACTGATTCATCTAGCATAGAAGACACCTGGCCCCTTCTTTCAAAGAACTAATTTGTAAAGACTTAAGCAATGTGAAAACATTCACTTATGCAGCTTGTCGTATGAAAATACTGATGGATTGCAGAATTCAGGGAAATACTTTTAATGCAATCAGGAGCTGATGAGTTAGGATTTCATTGGAGCCCAAAAAAGCTGCCAGATGAAGTTTATTACTCAGGCTAAAGCGAAGTTAATCTCTATTTTTAGATCTAGTGCTAGTAAGCATTTCTGGATTTAGAGAAAAATTCCAGTTGCAGTTGGGGATTAAATATGAGGTGAGGAAGTCTAACATTAGCTCTATCCCTTTGGACCCCTGTTGTCTCCATCCTACAAATTGGTAGGTGCCTACACCAGTGATCTCTAAACCCAGTCACCGCTGTACCACATATATCTGCCCCTTCTAGTCAGGGCCCACACTTAAC
Organism: Dromas ardeola; assembly: GCA_013398915.1. NCBI lineage: Eukaryota > Metazoa > Chordata > Aves > Charadriiformes > Dromadidae > Dromas > Dromas ardeola. The sequence goes on from VYZM01001434.1 coordinate 248,747, forward strand.
TCTGGTTTTAGCATGCCATTCCCACATTAAAACTAGAAAAACAACCACAAATGTACAGAGTCCAATTATACATCACTCTTCTCCCATCCTTTCGGCGTGGATTCCAGCCTGAATCCCAAAATTATTTTTAGACAAGGTCAAACCAAACTTTAGGGAGAAAGCCTTCATGGGCACCAGCACCAAATCTAGTTCCCCTTTGCCCCTGGTCCAATGCCTAATCTCAAATGGTCCTGTTATTAGAACCTAAAATCAGTTTACAAACCTAGATTTAATGGTAACCCTGATTTTAAAGATCCTGTCTTCATTTGAGTTAGGGGTTAGTGTGGGATCAGGAGGCACCCCTGGGCTCAACCTCAGGTTTGGAATCAGCAAAGGCTATGCCAAAGGTGAGCTGGGTCTGAAGGAAGACGAGGATTACGCCTGTGGCTGGCTAAAGGTTTGGGCTGCAGGCTTTAAGTGCTTTCACGCAGTGCTGCTGGGCAGGCACTTCGGGAGGCAGCAGTATCAACATTTTCCTGCATCATCTTGGCATGCTGCCCTCGTTATACCCAGCAAGATCTGGCCAGTGTTTGCCCTGTACGTGCTTCACCTGCCCTCTGCCTTCCACTAATGTCCACGTTTCTGAGCAACAGTAAGTGCACAGGCATGCTTTCCCCTTCATAAGTCTCTAAGCCGGTTAAAAAGGACATCAGCTAAAAATTCATCTAAGGGAACAATAAGGAGGTGTCTGACTCATGGGTAGGCTGACAAACCTTGGGAAGGTTTTCTCTCGAGAACTGAAATTCCTAGCTTAGTTTCTTGCCAATTGAAATTAATGCTGGCTATAATTGCCCGTGAGTCATTGATCCAGCTCAGTGTTGTGGCCGCTTGGGTGTATTTGGCCTGTTTGAGCCATTGCGGTTTTCTTTTGTTAAGTATCGAATGGCTTTTATATCGCCAAGCAATGCAGTGCATGTCACTTGAAAAAGGCTCTGGAACCCAGCATCACTAAGTGCCTGCAATCATGTCTTCTTTTTTTTTTAACATCTGAGCTATTTTTGAGCTGAACAGGGGGCTGAATGCTATAATGTCTTCCTTCCTGTGAATACACCACTTATCTGATTACTGAATATTGCAATAAATTATGGACCCTATCATAATTTTACATAACCTGCTGGAGATGCAGCACAGAAAAAGAACTGTGATTACAATAAGAAGATTACAACCAAAATAGTTTACTTAGAAGATATTTTCAAGTCTTTTTGCACAAGTTTTTATATGTGAGTGGAACATTATTATCCTTACCATTTTTTCATTATTCACCTTTCAGAGATTAAATATACATATTAGGCACAAGCCTCTGCAGATGGCTGTATCTTCTATCTTATGGTATGGCTGGAATTAAGCAGGACAGAAAGTAAAATCAGCTCAATCTGATCAGGCCTCAGCTAAAATTTGGTCTCAGGTCATTCATCTGAACCTCTCTTGCACTTCCCTGCTTTGATCTCAGATGATACTGAAATACCTTTTCTTCTTGCTGCCTCCTAAGGGTAGAATTAAGATTGTTTATGGTAGGATCAGCCAATATGCTTTATTCATATGTGTTGCAATCCAAAGTCTTTGATGCAAAAATGCCCCTAGTTCCTAGGTCAACCACCTGCCCTTTCCTTGAGGAAACCCATCTAGTACGAGAGCAAGTCATTCTGTCCCCTGGTCTCTGCTCCTTCTACACTCTTGCAACCCTCATCAGGGCTGCTCTGATTTATTGCAGCACATTTTTAGTGGTACTATGGTTTTGGGGTTGTGATGAAAAGGAATTAAAGGTAGACTGTGGGGTCCCCGGTAATCCAAGGAGTCAAAGCTAGAAATCCAGTTGTTTTGTCTCTGTTGGCTTGTAGTTGTATCTGCTTTCTTTAACACACAACTCCTGATTACGACAGATTGCAAATACATACAATATGGAATTTATATGGTAGGTGCAAGCTCTAAAGATATTGTTGTAATTTTCCATCAAAAACAGCATTTAAAACAGAAAACAAGCTTTCAGATGTGGAATAAACCCGGATGGTGCCAGAAAATTGATGCAGTTTTCAGTTTCCACAGTTGAGGGCACACGGTCTGCCAAAGTTAGAAAGGACCAGCATTCAGCTTAGGCCTGCATATGAAATAATCCCCTTTTTGGTCCCCAAAATCCATACATTCAGTTGCATAGGGTGCACCACTCATGCCTGCGGAGCTGTTCCATGCAGAAGGGCACACCAGCCACAGGGGTGGGATGACAGCAGAGAGGCCCTGGGTGACCCCCAAGTTCAAAAACACTGTACAAGGTGGCACCATATAGGCTTTGAATCAAAACTGAAAGCAATTCAGCTGTGCTCGATGTTGCACAGACCTACCATGGAGTTAAAACGGTCCATGAGTATGACTACACGGCTTTTGTGCTAGAGGTGGTACCGCTGCGTGGTTTGGCGTCGCACTGTGTGACACTACCACGAAGGGATGGAGCAGCGCGAGGTGTCTCCACACAAGAGCAGACAACTCCAAAGACCCTGCACGTGGCAGTCACCTGCCTTACCAGGGGCCGACAGTGCTATCGCAGGAGAGGCAGAAGAGCAGCACAGCTGCGAGTTCGAATCTGTCCACTTTAAACATGATTCAGAATTCATGATTAACAAAATAATCACTTAAAACCTTCAAACAGAGAAAAAGTCAGCTTCGAGGGATAAATGGATCCTACAAACATTTCATCCATCATCACTGTGGGAATCCTTTCTTATACTTTTAGTGGTACTTATAAACTTTGCTTTGTTCTGTGATGTGGAAATGCTTTATGTGTCTCTCTCACTAATTACCGAACATCTGAGAAAGCAGAAAAGACCAGCCAAAAAACCCCAGGTGCTTGGAAAGTCAAACACTGAAGAGCAATAAAGAAATTAGATGAGTGCTGCCATTTATGATTTTAATTATTATGAGCTAATTCAGCTACATCGCAATAAACAGGTATTGCCTTTTCTTATTCTAGCAAGACGTAAGCTTGCCCATCCCCTGCGAGGACTTACGCCAGATGATGGAGAACAGACAGAGTGCAGGACCATGAATTCAATACTTGGCTTAAGGCAACTGGAGAAAAATCATCACAAACTTGATTCTTACAAGTGTGTATTTCAGGGAGAGTCTGGGCATTTCCGCCCCTTCCACAAAGTCATGTGCCCATAGCAAGATTTCAGAGCTTTGCTGCCATGTTACAGGATGAGAAGCAGCCAAAAGAATTATGTCAAACAAATTCATGCCCATACAAATTACAAAGTAAAGCCCACAGCAGTATCTTTTTCATAATAGCCTGATGATCCTGTCTGCCAGAAACCAACGTCATTGGTAATGCTTATCTCTCAAAGCAGTTCTATGTATCAATTTATATTTCAGGCACTATCTTGCAATTAAATTTCTAGGCTTAAATTGCTTGTTTTCCACTCCCTCCCCCTTTCCAATTCTATGTCCTCCAAGATTAAAAAAAACCTCTTCTGTGCCAGCAAATTAATCACACTACAAAACTAAACTGTTCATTAGAGCTGCAGCACACCACAACTGCCGTTAAAAACTCAATATTGCTATTTTCTGTCTTTAATTTTATGGTGCTGTTTACAGCAGCCTCTCCTCTAAGTATACACAACACCACAATGAATACAGCAATAAGCCCTGAACCGCGGTGGATATTGATGTGCCACAAGTTTGTAGCGTGTTACGACACCTTGGCCCTTGTCTAGTGCCTTTTTGAATGTCTACAACATGCAAATTCTCACACACATTGGCTCACATAGGATTTGCCAACGCTCTCCCAAAGTTAGTCCACGTTCACTGATGCTTTGCTGCAGAGGATGAGCAGAGATGCAGCTGCACTGCTGCCTTTAGCAGCGACCTTCCCACTGCCCTCTCCCACTGTCCTTTCCTTCTCTCCCCTTCTCACCCCTCTCCCTCCCCTCCCCCCCCCAAAAAAAAATCATTAGTCTTCTTCCTTCCTGATCCTTCACCTCGTTGGAGAGAACTGGCTGATTTAGCAAATAGTGATGAGTTATGCAGGATCTCCTCTGTCTTCTGCTCCAGGGTTTTGTAAGCCAGCAGGCTCGGGCATGGGTGGGCTGCCCTTCCTACCCGCATAGCCTGGGGGAATGTTCTCTGGACGTTCATAACCTCAGCTCCTCATGAGATTCAATTTTTAATTTAAAATTTCTACTGGTTTGGTTTGTTGTTAGGAATAGATGGATTTTTTGGCCAGATCCTGTTTCAATCTTGTTCTGCAAAGGTTACACTGTAGAGCAAGAGACAAACTTGTGCTTTGTATAGAAGCAAGATGGTGTCCCGTACTTATATAGAAAACAATGTAAATGTGTCATAGTTTTGAATAATCAGGATAAAAATACGGACTGTGTCTTATCTGCCTGCCTCTGTTCAATCACAGGATCTCAGAATGGTAGGGGTTGGAAGGGATGTCTGGACATCATCTAGTCCAACCCCCTGCCAGAGCAGGTTCACCTAGAGCAGGCTGCACAGGAACGCATCCAGGCAGGTTTTGAATGTCTCCTCAAAAGCTGAACTCCTTCGCCCTAGTATGGAGGCTGAAGTATATACCACGGTACCCTGCTCCTAGATACCTCATTTCATATTTGGCAAAGAAACAAAATAAGAAAGCACAACTGCAGCCCTAAAACACAACATGAATGTTGGCCCTCTCAAGGACTGTCTAGATCCCCAAGGACTCTACAGGAAAATGCAGCAACCCTATCAACAAATTTCCTCAAACCCTGCAGTTTGCCTGAGTCAGCTCTTGCATTAAGCACTGGAAGGAGCCCTCAGGCTTATGCACTTCTGACTTGCAAGTGAATTATGCATGATTTTAAACATGCAAAATGAACCCTGGTCTCCAAGACTTGCTGCATTAAGAACCCCTTTGTATAGGTTAAGCTTAAGCAATAAGGTCTTAACCTGAGGGCAGCAAAGCTTTGAACTTAGCCCCTGTAAAAGGCACCTGGGCTGTTGTATGCTGTGGTCCTGACTTGATGAAGACAACGAAGCCAGAGCTTTGCTGCAGGACTCTCCTCCACGTCCTGCTCTCACCCCGAGGCGCAGAAGGCAGATGAAAGGCACAGCAGAAGGTACAGCCCTGGAGAGTCATCTCTCTTCTTAGGAGCTGTGGGAAACCACCAGGACTCAGGCAAACTCAGCTCTCCTCCAGGAAACACATCTGCTGTACCATTTAAAAACACCTTTTTGCCTTCCACCACTCCTTACCTAAATGCAGAAATCGGAAGACAATGAAACTGCCAATGAAACTTGCTTTTCTATAGCACACAGATCCCCAACTCTTGCTTACAAAATAACTCTGTTAATAATCTCGTAGCTTTTTTGCTCAGGTAGTACAGAATAGCAAATCAACCCCAGCTTTCAGATCTGAAATACAGTCTACAGCACACAACTTCTCTGATTAAAAATACATCAAGAGTACTCACGCATTACCAGTAACCTTACGTGCTTAACAAAACGCGTTTCCTTACACAGTTAGTTCTTTTGTGTGTTTTGCATGTTGTAAACCTATGTGACATATTCAGTTGTGTAATGTCATAGCTCTGTCTATGAACCATAGTCATCCACTTGGCTTGCTCATAATATTCCATATTAAAATCTACCCCGAACCACTGGGGCATTTCTTGTTACATCCATAGGAACAGCAGCATATCTGACATGTTTTGCTCTCGTGTACACACTGGCTTTTTCAGCTTTACCAAATGCTCCAGGTCCTGAACAAGGACTCATCAAAGAGTTTTTCCCACACTTAACCCCAAAATTATAATAGGCTTCCTCTGAAAACCAGAAGCATTGGCACACTACGATGCCCATTAAATGCAGCCCTGCTCTCCTCCAGATTGTGTCTCTGTCTCCTGCTGCCCACCCACATGCTCGCAGTCTGCTGGGGAGCCAGCACCGAGGTTGTGCCCAGCAAACTGCTTCTCCCTGGGCATGCTGTGGGATCTGCTGGGAAACTGGAGTGGCATTTAGCTCCCCATATGATGTGGAGCACCAGGATCTCCAGGGTCCTACTCGGCTGCCTGCATGAGCACCTGGAGCTGGAAACTGGAGCAGAGCAGGGAGGACACCAGGAGTGGAGAAGGGACTCGCAGGGGTGACAAAAAGCTAAGGTTAAAGATAAACTGAGTCTGCATGAGAGCATGCAAATGTAAATCAGCCCTCTCTGACAGGAAAACCTTACAAAGGGAAAACAGTGATCCTTATCCCAGTGCTGGGCTGTCCCTGGGCTTGTGAGTGGAGATGCGAGGAGGCGCTCGCTTTGATCCTGTGGCTCTGTCCCGGGATGGAGAGCCCGAACTGCACATCAAGAGTGTGGCAGCGGGATGGCTGGGGGCATCTCTACCCCCATCTTCCCATTCTCTGTGTTTCATTCTTTTCCCAGAGAACAGCTGTTTCCTTTGGTGATATTTGTGATACTGTGATTTTTTTTTTTTTTAAGTGCCTATCAAAAAGATCATCAAAGCAACATGGTTCTTAGACTTTTCCGACTCGTTCGTGTGTGTGTTCATATACCTGTGTATGCATATCTGCAATGAACAGAACAGAAGCATATTGGGTGACTGTCACCTTCATTTCCAGTGCACATGCATGTATTTTACATTTTTATGTAATGACCTTCTTCAGATACCAGTACCACACAGAAACACGATCTGGAGCCAAAATACCCTTCTGTTAGCGCTGGCAGACTAGCTACGCAAAGGAACTAACAGCTGCATACTACATTTCATCAAACTTTATAGGTTGCTATTAAACCAGCCCTGTCTTGGTGTGGGTGACTGAGATTTTAGGGCTTTCCTTATTTATTTTCATTGCTTCAAACTTTGCAGATTCATTTTCATTATTCCTTGGAGAGCCACATATTAAACCTCTCTTGAGGTGTGATGCAGCACTGGAATCATTCTTTAGCAAAGCAATAACTTCTTTCCTGACGATGCTCTTCCTTCCTGCTCCCCAGCACATGCCCTTGCCTCCCTTTCCCTGCCTACACAAGGAACTTCTTCAGGTTTCCTTTGATGCTCTTGCTGTAGGCATGGGTGGACACCATAGCTCAAAATCTGAAACTGTTTGGTAGCCATGGCATGGATAGCAAATACATTGGCTTCTCTAGAGCTCAGCTCCTCACTCCTCGCTCCCTGTTCCCCTCTTACCTCGCAGGGCGGAGGAGGGCACACCAGTCGTACCATGCCTGCTGTCCTCTCAGATGCCCAACACCCCCTCTTCCCCTGGGATTTTGAGAAGCCAGGCTACGCTGGTGAAACAGGAAGCACATCTCTCCCTCTCCTCCATGTCCCTGACGATTTGGCATAGGGTCAAGTCATAACCTCGTCTCTAAATCCTCTCTACATGAGATTCAGTTCAGATTCTTTAAAAAAACCGAATGTGGCTAAGGGGAAATCTCTCTTTTTTTGCCATTAAACAATTCAAGGAAGATCCCAGAAAAAATTTGCTGGTCAAGCATTTTCCAGGCTGGCTTATGGCTTTGGGCACCCAACTCAGAGCAGTTTTAAAGGGGCTGATTTTCAGAATGGGCACTTTCTTCTGAAAATCACACTCTCACAAATGCCCCTCAAGAGGGAAGATATAAAAACATCTAATCTGACCACTGTACTATGAATCCCAATCTTGATATATGTCCTGTCTCCAACCAAGATGCTCGGAGACACAAACAATTTCTAAAACAGTCCATGAGCCAAAAAAAGCCCCCATGACAGAAAATACTGGGTTCAGAGCCCTGGAGATTAGAAACTATTACTAAGTGAAAGCTCAGCTTTTGTAGAAGCAGCAGTAAAAAGCTGTTTCACAAAATAGGCATATCATAAATACGTTTCCTTCCAATCACCATGAAATCAGTTCATAAATGGATGGGGAGATCTTCAGCCACAGCTCCACTTATCACCTGTGGTCCAGTACTTTTCTCCTTATCTTCTAGCAAATATGTAGATTTCAGACATGAAATATTCCTGATCAGTATGCTTTTTTCCATTAGCAGGATGATTTATTTATTAGTAGGATCGTATGTTTGCTTGCTTGGGCACTGTCTTTCATGCATCTCCCAGTCAGAGTACCAATCAGGTGGAAATTGCTTGAGACAAAATCTTGAACATAAAAGCAGCAACCTATTTCCACCCTATTCAGTAAATTTCCGTTAATGGTTGCGTACTCTGTAAAGACTTCTGGTCTGTATTTGAACCAAACTATTGACTATGGTGAACGGAACATTTAACCATTGTTATTTAGAGTTTGTTCTGTCTGCAATCCAAAGGAATTGCACCTGAGCTTTCAGGTTTTAAAGTTCAGCTGAGCTAAAAATGGTCAAGATCAACACTGAGACTTTAGAGAAATCACTGAGAGCCTTCCTGGGACTGCAAGAAACAATAAAAGCTGTTATCCGTGTTTAAACTCTGTTGATGAACGTGACTCAGCCCTTTCCCTGAGGCCTGTTCAGAGTTTTGCATCTTGTCAGTGTTGAGCGACACGCTGCCTATCTGGTCTGCTTTGTTTATGGACGGTCTGTTTGGACTGACGTTGGAAAGAAGAGAGCTCCATGAGTAACTGCGCAGAAAAGCATGAGCCTGAGCTCTGCCCAAGCTCTGTGCCAGCCAGAAATACCAGCCAAACCAGTGCCAAACTGGAAACTGTGGCTGTGTCAGCATGGCACCAAGCTCAAATGCTCTTTTCATGAGGGTTTGACTTCCATAGGCTGTGATTAGGCAACTGGATATTGCACATTTTGAACTTAGCAAGGCCTCTGGCATTGTCTTGTACAGTCTCCTTATAACCAAACTGGTGTGGTATCAGCTGAATAACTGGAATATAAGGTGGGTGGAAAGGCCATACAGGCAGGAGAGAGGTTGGATGGGAACATCAGAAAGTTCACTCATGAAGTTATACCTGGATCAAGTGACACTACCCTTCTTCATCTGGGGCAAGTCCGCTTCCAACTGACCCAGCCGAGGAGTCCCTCCTGGGGATCAGTCTGCTCCAGCAGCAGAGAGACATGTCTGTGCCATCTTGTTACCCAACTTGGGAACTCTCTGTCATGCACCTTTTCACTTCACAAGGAAAGGCACGAGGCTGCTCTGAGGGTGGTGAGGTGCTGGAACAGGTTGCCCAGGGAAGCTGTGGATGCCCCGTCCCTGGAAGTGTTCAAGACCAGGTTGGATGCGGCTTTGAGCAACCTGGTCTGGTGGGAGATGTCCCTGCCCATGGCAGGGGGGTTGGAACTTGATGATCTTGAAGGTCCCTTCTAACCCAAACCATTCTATGATTCTATGATTCTGCTGAAATTTTGGGATGACCAAAGCTTGGTGTAGACCCTCACCAGGTGTGAGCTCAACAGGTGACATGCTAGCAAAGACTTTAATCAGAGGATACGCAAATGGACTAATAAATGTTTATGTGCTAGCTCATGGCACATCCAGTTATCTCAGGCCTGAAAAACTCAACACTGACAGCACCCTCAAGTCCTCAACTCAACTAATATCCCACTTCTCATCCAAAAGACTTCAAGGTCACTGAAAACATTCAGTCTTTAAGTTTCATGACTACATAATTTGCTCTTCTCTCCTCTTTCAACCTCTGGATAAAACACTTACTGATGATTGCAGTATAGCTCTCACTTTGTGACTCCTCTCAAAATGAAGTGAGTTGAGCAATGGTATATCCCTCTGTTATTTACTGCTATCAATTTAAAATGCTTCTGTAATATTTCAGAGAACTTGTCTTTTACAACCTCTTCCTCTATCTGAATAGCAATTTGTTTGTCTCATTACTTAAGAAAACACTTACCATGCCAAACATACTTCTTCAAAGCAGGGTTAAAATGTACTCAAAATCACATTGCTCTGTTACTACTAACATATATTGAGAGATTACTCTGCTATTACTAACACTAACTTATATTGAGAGCTATACTTACATAAGCAGTTGGATAAGACTTAATCATATATGCTTTTGTGCAGAAGTCAGATTCTGGTATGGAAAAATACTCTGGTTTGCATTCAGAAGAACTGAGTATTTGGCTGTAGATGAAATGCAGTTTTGTTTTGTAAGCAGAGGTTAGTGATTATCAGACTTGCCCATGGCTGTTTCACTGGAGGTAGGAATATGAATATATTCATATTTACTGGTGCTTTATAGGGAATTACAGGTCATGCTAGCACATATAAATTAAGTTTCTTTTTGAATTAATTGCTATAAACGCAGACAACCTTATACAAAATTCTCAGTTAAATTATCCAACAAATATATGGAAATCTCCTCCTTTAAAATAAAAAAATAAAATTGGAAATTATTTTACAACAGACCTATTTTAATTTTCTGTTACCACGTATCTGCTTTGCCTTCCGTCCTCCTCCTCCACTTGTGCCTTCCCTCTCTCTGCCCCCCTTTACATTTCAGAGTTGCAGCATCTGCAGCACTGCCCACAGCTGAGCTTCCCCATAACTGGCTCTAGGGAAGCTGGTAGTGGCTCACCCTTAAATCTCAAGCATGTGGCAATCGCGTTTGTGCTGGCGTTTCAAAGCAGGAAACTCACGGAAAGGTTCAGGACAGATAAAAAGCCAATGAAATGCCATGGTAGGGAGGAGTAAAAATAGCTCCTGCAGGTACGAAAGATGCTTGGCACACCAATAACGCTGAGAAAACCATTGCTGAGGGATCTTTACGTCACCATGTCCAGCGATGCTAAACCTCCCCATAGAGGCGAAGGTCACTGCCTGTTATTTTTAATTAATGCCTGTGCGGCTGCAAGAGCTACAGGCTCTTGTGACGAGCAACAGCCTCCCTGTGCAGAGCATCCCTGCCCCAAGGAGCTCATAATAGCTTATGTTTGAGGCAGGAGATGTCCACCGGGCAGCCTGGGGGACCAACGTGGGGATGGGGCGGCGGTGCTGCCCTGCGTGATGCACACCAGCCCCGTCACCAGCCAGCCCAGGGTTATCCAGTGCAGTTTGTGCAGAGGGCAGAGGGACACCCTGCTGGAAGCATTTTTAAGAATGCAGCTTTACCATCGTTATCAGGGTTGGTTTGTTTTTTTCTTCTCCTCTCTCTTCTCCAGTGCAAAGAGCAGACCAGGAGAAAGCAGGAAATAATTTGCTTGAAAATTTGGCAAACAAGCGATAGCAGCTGATGTCCTCAGCTGAGAGGAAGCAGAAGGATAAAGCTTCCCGGTGCTGAGGGATGGGGAAATAGGATGTAAAAAGTCCTTGGGCCATAGCGACCCCAAATCCAGCCCCATTGGGAGAGCCTCGGTGGGGATGAAAGACAGGTCCCTGCTTTGGAAGGAGGGCTTTCTTCCAGCGTAAGCAAAGGGATCCTTTCCCCTCTCGGAAAGAAAATGGGAGGCTGCCTGCCTGTTCCCAGGAGCCTGGGCTGCATTTCTTTCCTCTGGCCAAATAAATAAGGAAAATAAGATTCACACATAATCAGTACAGTCCTTGATGCCCACTGAAGGCTTCAGGGACTTCATTTGGGCATTATCATGCATCCCATTATCACACTAAATCTCAACAACTCCAAAGTGAAGTCAATATTCAGTTAATATTTATTACATCTGCATCTTTGCTAAAGAAATGCAGATGAGGTTTTCTCTGCAGATCTAGCTAGCAGAGCAAAGATTTCAGTGTTCTCTATGCGAGAAAATACAGCAATGATATCCAGAGAGGTTTTTATTTAAATAGTAATTTTTTTCCTCCTGTCTTTCATTCTTTCTTGCTGATTTTCAACCCTTCCTCTCAGGTCAGGACCTCAGTCAAAGCACAGAGTTTGGACTGTCCCATAATTCCTTTTGCCAGCTCCAAACTTAAGAAAGCTTCAAAAGGTCAAAGAAAAAAAACACGAAAAAGAAAAGTAAAGAAAAAAAAAAAGAAAAGAACCTACTCGTATTCCTTTTATTTCAGATTTAATGACAAAAAGGGAAAGAAGGGGGCACACAGGAGCTCCTGTTTTGATGAAAAATCTACAGGTAAAAATAAAGAAATTGCTCATTTTGAGATACTTCTGAAGGGAAATTGTTGACCGCTGCTACAGAAACATGCCTGTACTTCTTGTGTCTTAGGGGCGTGCATGGCGCGCTGATTCCAGCTGCACGGCATTGGTGTGACTGGAGCTGCCAGGGACTGTGAGAATCCTCTGCTCTGTGGAGTGGCAGTGCCACAAAACTGTGTCTGTGCTTCCAAAGAATAAAGAAAAAAAACCCTGAAAGAGGAAGCATATGGGACATATGCCTGGTGCACAGAACTTTCACAGCCAGAGAAGAGGCAATTTTTGCTTGGGTGATTAGATCTGCAGTCTTTTACTGGCAGTGGGGAAGGGCTTGGGGTGAGGAGCAGGTGACATACAAGCTGTTTGGTGTCTTCACACTGATAGTGCCACCCAGGCTCTTCATTCTCCATGCTCCCTTTACTCGCCTCCTCCCACCGCCAGAAAGTTTGAGGTGTGGGACCCTCTGCAGCATCACACTCCCGGCACCACAGCCGTTGGGAGGAAATGTAGGTGGGGGAATAAGAAGGGACCTTGCTAAAAAAGAACAACCTGACACCAAAATAGCCTCACCTGATGTAAGGTAACCCCAAATTATGATCATCTCCCAGCTACTGTGAGCTCAAGCGTGAGGGGAAGGTGTCTGGCCGTGTGTTGTCTTTGCAAAGCTGTGCCAATGTTCACATGCAGAAGGAGGTTCCTAAGGGAAAAGGTCTTGCCTTCCAGCAGGGGAGGGCTGGAAAGCATCTTTAAAGCCAGAAGGAAACATGCAGTAGAGAACTGCTGCTGCAGATGAGAACAATCTTAGGTGTCTGCAAATGATCAATAAATTCCCTGGTTTTAAGTAGAGGAGAAAAAGGAAGGAGGGAGGAAGTAGCTCTAGGCAGATCCAATACAGGGAAAATTGGGTCTTTCTCACTGCAGAGCAGATCACAGCTGGCTAAACAAGCACACATGACCCTGGTTGGAGAGCTGGTAGCAACCCCAAATATATGGCTTTTGTCACTGGGTGGGATATTGCCGTTCCGAACATGAATCTTTCTTGGCCAAGAGGATTACTTCTGGCAATCAACAAATAGACTCAAAACACAAGAAAAAGCAGTAGATGGAGCACAGTCATGTGGTAAAAAGGGGTTTGCAAGAGTGTGGGAGGCTACTTCACTCAGAAGGGACAAAGCCACCACAGAGCTATGCAAGATAACTGCAATGTCGGTAAATTACATGTGCTGTACCAGCATGCAGACCACCCACCTCCTACCTTAGACAGGGTATCACTGACTCTCCAGGTATGTGTTGCTGTGTGTCATTTCCCTTGCAGCTTGGCTCAGGATGATTTCCCCCCACACACCTCCCCCCCCCCCCTACCCCCNAGCTTGGCTCAGGATGATTTCCCCCCCCACCCCCCCCCCCCCCCCGAGAATCACAGATCCAGCATAAGTGCAAAAGGGCCCCCAGGTGTCTCCAGCCCAACCCCATTCCAGTGTTTGACCACCCTGGGTGAAAAGATTTTCATGCTAGGGAAAAGGTTTTTTCCTTGCAGCTAATCAAAGACCACTTTTTTTCCAGCTTGCTTCTGCTGAAGAATATTAGGTCAAAATGTTCAACTTCTCTAAAATGCCAGGAGTTCACTCTTTGAGTAGGCTGTACCATGTCCATTTTTAATTTTGATTCCTAGTTTGCTCACTTGAGAGGACAGGATGGGAAGTACAATAATTTAGATACACAGAGTAGGAAGGAGTAGAAGAAAAGAAAATAAAAAAGAAAATACAGGCTACCTAACAAAAGAAGATTAAATCAATCTCTAGAGGACAATAGTTTCTCTTGGGAACCCCAATAATGAAGTCCACAAATGTAGGACAGGCTAAGAAAAAATGCAAGTGGGATCTGAGGCAAAGGTCTGAAGGTTACAACAGAAGTGAAATTAATAAAATGGTAATCTCTTATTCAAAGCATACAACCAGGAATGTCCTAAAGAATCTGTAAAAATGACACAAAGGAAAGTTATTCAGAAACACTCACTAGCCTGAAGAGCCTGATCTTCCGCACAGTCCCCTGAAGTGGGACAATGAAACATTCAGAGATATTTTATACATACAAATAAAATCATCTCTCTGTATTATTCCATAACCATATTCACTTCACTGGGAAATCATAATGTGTTAGAGAAAAACAAGTCTAAACCTTTTAAACATATCAGTTAAAAAAAATGGACTTTTACCATAAATATTAAATGAAAACCTGCAGTGGAGTGAACATCCTTTGCCATTTCTCATCACGATCACTTTTCCATAACTAGAGTAAATATTTCATAGTAATAAAGCTAAATGCTTGTTCTTAAAAATTGGGTTTGCTCAGATTTAGAGAGGAAAATCTATTTCCAAAATCAGAACAAGCATGCTGCTCTTCCATCCACAAATTCAATTGTGGAGTAAAAAAAAAATAAATAAATAAAATAAATAAAAAAAAGGAGAAGTGCTTTCACAGTGAGCCCTCGCAGGGTCCCAGTGCAGTTGCTCTGCCTTCATTGCAGGAACCTCACCCATCCAGAGCCTATAACACAACTACAGCTTTTTTATCAACATGCAGAATGGCACAGCAGCTCTCGATTGCTTCAGGGTGAACAAAAGGCACAGTTAACTGAGAACCCAAGGTTTCCAGACAAAATCTTTATCTTTACCAGACTTTGACAAGAGTGCTGCAACTAACATCTGAGCTTTTGTTAAAAGATAGAGACTACACAAAGAGAAGACCACCCTCAGATTTTACTTTTTTTTTTTCCAGAAGAATACGCTGATAGACCTTGCTAGAAAGAAAAGGGTGTCACCAACTGGTGATCAACAGCTCTCTGACATGATCCTCTGGGTTTGCTTTCCATTTGGGTACTGAAAGAGCCCAAACTTCAACTTGTGACTGACAAGGTAGGAGTCATCCCCACTTGTGTACCAACCTTGCTTTCTTCAGTTGCTCATCCCTAAAATCAGCTCTGAATACTAAACAGGTCTGTCTCATTGGGTACCAACGAGATCAGACCCCAAGCTCTGATGGCTCTCCCCGATATAAGTCAATAGCATAATCTTCAGCCAGCTTCCCACTTGCTGCAGTAGTTTATTACCTGCAAACAGGTAACAAAAGATCAGAAGCAAAATCAGAAGCAGAAACGCGAGAGAAAGACGCAGCCATTCATCCTAGTAGGAAAACTTCTGAAAAATAGCAGTCTTTATGCTAGGAAAAGAGAATCTGACAGATGATACGGGATAACTACCATAAATATGTAACGAGATGTCAGGAAGAAGCTGGGAATCAATGACACCAAACATTCTAAGAGGAAAGAAGACAATAATGGGCTTACATAAAGAAAATGGGGGAAAAGGAGGCCCCGAGTGCAAATCCACAATGGTTCAGAAATCAGTCAGTCAACAGCGAACCAACGCAAGGAGCATAAAATACCGGTTTGGGATCCCATGCACCCCTCACCCCAAATGCTTCTTGCCAGGCTGATCCTTAATAAAGTTATTTATAGGTAAGTAAGAAACTCTGAAAGGTGGAATATGGCGGGTGTCCTGTAACGAGGCAATGTTCCCAATCTCATTTTTTATGTAGATCGACACATTCAGACATAACTGGTTCATTTATAGTAATGCTGTCCTAAAGGTTTTAATTCAGCTTCAGTGGAAAGTCCCTGTAAATCAGAATCTGGCTGCAAGTAATCCTAAGAAATTCAGGGGTGCCTGCAGCTAATTATTTCTGTTTCTGATTAAAGGATGGTTTCCACACGCATTTTCATACAGACTGGGACTACTCAGTTAAACTCCACACCAAAAATAGAATTCTGACATTTCCATAATCTCTGTGTGTGTAAATAACAGTTCAGCCTTCTGCGGTACCCAAAGGGGCTGAATCCGTTGCTGTACAGTCTATTCATGCAGGGGAACTGCAGTGCTGGAAATGTTTTGCCATTGCTTAGGGACTCTCTCGGTAGGTAGCTCCAACTCTGCAGGTGTGTGATTGGAAAAGCCAGCCTACAGATAATACCACACTGACACTGTGTCTACAGTTACTCATGTACTTCCAGGCATGTTAAACTAGCAGTCAGCTGGTTACCCAAATTCACTTTCTATTTTCTTAATACGAGCACCCATGGGAAGACTGAGATTAGGTTACCCACAGTAGCATCGCTTGACAATGTTGTTAATAAAAGCAGTTGGTTCTTTATGGGCAGCCTTTTTATCCTTACAATGTAATATTCAATGTATCTCCATGGTGTGAGTGATGTATATAAGGAAATGGGCAAGAAGCAGATACTGTTCTTAAAATCTAATGACACAACTATTGCATTTAGCAGTAGTTCACAATAAAGCTGCGGCTGTCAGGGTGTTCAAGGACCATGTCAGCCACTTCTCAAGACTATGTACAAGTGAAGAAAGCCAAGATTATGGACAATGCAAGAAAACTACTAGGCAGAGCCTTCCCCGATCTGGAAAGATCTGAGTCTCCGAGAGCCCACCGAATTGGGGTGTTTTAAACCTTGCAGCTACCAAATGACCCAGTTTCAAATTGCCCATCAATGGCCCATACCCTCATGCCACCCCTAATTTTAAATATTTTTGCCTTTAAGATGCATGTCCCTATGCGTGTTGCGCTACCACAGGCGTTTCAGATAAAGCTGTAATTAGATACGCTACTCATAAGCCTTTCAATATGTCACCTTCGGCATAGGCAGATGATGAACACTGATGAATTTTAGTGTAACCCTACTCATTATTCAGCCAAGGCTGTCTGTACATCCCCAAAATAAAACACACAACAGCCGCTTGTCATCTGCTGCAGCACATACTACTTCTAAGGGACGACAACCCTTTTTTAATAGGAAGAAAGCACAACTTTTCATTTATCATCAGCAAGAGTAATAATAACAACTACTGACCTGTGACCACAAACGCGCTGTTTCACGAACTCAGAGAAAGGCAATTAAAATCTGAGGTGGCCAAATATTGCAGGCAAGCTAGAAAGATGTGTAAATTGAGGTAAGTAAGGGAGTCTTTTGAAAGAGCACCAGTTTAGCACCAAGGGAAGAGATGAGTAAAGCCACAATTCTGTACATTACACTGAATTATATCAACAGGTTTCATAGCCCCGCCTTGTCACACTAATTCAAAATATTATCCTTCCCAAAGCTATAAAACCACAGGTTTTAAAAAGCAGGCCTTGAAATACCAGTAGGAATGTGTTCAAGGAGGAGAAATTACACATAAAGCCAAGACTTCCCTGCTTTTTAAGAGGTTTTGATGACAGCGCATGGCACTGTGCAAGTCTCTGCTCTGGTGTGTATCTCTGGACTGCTACGGACTTTGCTTGCAGGTTTTCACGTCCCCCCCACTTTCAAAAGGAGAGCTGCCTCAAGGCAGGTGTCCGAGCAGCACTCGGTACAATGCTAGAGCACAAGATTTTGTTTTTTCATGGAGAAAATATCTCATCTTTGCTCCTTCTTAATTTCAGTCCCTCAAAGTCAATTTTCCCAGCCAGTGGCACAGCCTGAATCCAAACACCTGCAGGTGAGGCTCCGGGCCCCTGAAATTGGCCAGCCAGTCTCTCTCCTCCAAAAACCTGCTTTCAACCCCAAATCCATCAGCCAAAACCTAATGGAAAGAGGAGACTGCTGTGTTGCCAGGCTCCATGAATGACCTGGTATCCTGACGGTTTTGCTGTGCCTGAGAGCAGTCGGCATGCCGTGCTGGCACAGCTGCTGATGGTCTTGGCCACGGCCATTCCTTTGATGACCACCAGCTACTGTCACTTAAAACCATTTCTCCTGGTCTTTCTGCTACGCCGTGTAGCATTGCATTACCATCCAATAGGGACAAACAGAAATTTAAAATAAATTTCTGATGAACAACAGAATAGCCCCACACTGGCCTCTCCCAGTTAAACTGTTTTTTTGGTCAAGTAACTTGTTGCCACAATACCAGGTGCTGCAGGACCCTGGCAGGTTTTGCACTGAAGGCACAGATCTCATAGCCCCCATACAAAGCCTTGCACAGCCTCCTCCACCTCCCCTACCCAAGCAGAGGGTCTGAGAGAGTTTCAGGTGGGCAGGGACACCATACATGGCAAGAAGGGGCATGGGGGGGCCACGAGCTGCTCCCCTTGGTTTCAGGTCCCATAGGAAACCTCCTCCTGACAGATATAAAAGTAGCAGCTGAGTACCTGCTATGGGCTACCCCCTTTCTGGAGGTCCACCCCATGCCCTCAGCTTCAGCTCACATGGGGTCAACATCCAAATCTGAGAGCCAGAATCTCCCCGGCTCTACTGGAGCCTCATCCTCTCCAGCGTCCCCCTCTCATTGCTTTTTCCTCTAAAAATCTTGGCAGACCTCCTGAATGCTAATAAGACAGCGTTGGGCACTTGCCCAGCCAGTCACTGTCTTGTTTTTAATTCAGATTTTAGATACACTGTACAGGTGCAGCATCTCTGGCTGTTTGCTGGATGGCCAACTCGCCAGACACACAAAATCTGGGGCTTGGGGTTAAAAAGCAGACAACGCAGACCTGGTGTAAGAAAGCACTGCCTCTGAAAAGCAGTTCTGCTTGATTTCATCCCTTCATTACTTCTAGCTCTAAAGAGAAAGCAGTCAGATATTTTAGATCCTTATCTCTGCCATAAAAAAAGAAGTAATAGTAATAATAGCAAAATAAGTGTTTTCAGGCAGAAGAAAGAAAACTGCAACATTTCTTAAACTGTGTTAGACAAGAATGAAACAAGTGGATTTTAGGATCTTCAAACGTCACTATAGTGGACTGAGTATAAGTGATAAAATGGTTTCATGCCTCTTATAGCAATGTTGAAGCTAGAAACTTATATAAATAGATAAAATTATCTGCAGTTCCCTAATAACAAGGAAACATGTTTATATAAATAAGTTAAACAGTGATAATCTAAGTGGATTTCAGAAAGTTCCCTGTCTTCCTTTGAACTATTATCAAATAAATGCAACTTTGTCCCTTTGGAGCTCTAATGAAAATCCCATCAAAATTTATTTACAGATCACTGAGACATAGTGGAAACTAGGGGCGTTAAATGAAATGATTTGCCTTAAACAATTATTGAGATTGGATTTCTCAGTCACATTTGCACATTAAAGTCTGCCATGTTTCAGATCACTCAACCAGCAGTAAGATGCTCCTTTCCTTTGGTAGTCTTTCCTTTGGTGATCTCCCCACATGCCCCTGGGTGAGCTGAATACACCATCGCACATCTCTGCAGCCTGGCAGTGGGGAGCTCACCCTGCAGTGAACCTCCCATCACTTGCCCACCAGCTCTGGCAATTGCTGCTGGGACAGCTGGAGAGGACATATCTCCCAGCTCACCCCAGCTCCTACCCTGGAGAAGGCAGCCCCAGAGCAGGACTGACAGCGTGTGTAAAACCAGCCATGGTATGTGGAGTCCCGAGCCAGGGGACAGGCAGGGTCAAGCCCACAATGTGCATCTGACTTCCCTCTCCTCCTTGGCTAAGACGATTTTGGGATGTGGAACTTCTCCCCTCTCCTACTTTCCACCTGGGATGCAAGATACCTGTTTCTCTAGTTACAGCTGAACCACAAGACTAAATGAAAAACAAGACTTGGCCAAAAAAATCACAATAAAATTCTGCAAATAATGTATTTGC
>VYZM01001434.1:268484-366959 GCA_013398915.1 Dromas ardeola
AAAAAAAAAAAGAAAGATGAATCGAGAATTAGAAACTATCCACTTGTTTCTGTTCAAATTCAGCAAAAGACTCGAAATAAGAATTGTTAGGGAAATTACAGCCAAAAAAAATGGAGGAGAAGGAGTCTCTGCCCACTTGCTGCGTATCTCTAAAACTAAAGGAGTAAAGCCGATGAGAAGAGCAGGCTCAGTTCCCCGTCACCTGTGAAGGGGTAGGACAGAGAAGACCTCCCCATGTAGAGGATGTGCCCTAAAAACCATGGTGTACCATGTCCCCAGGTGAGCTGGTCTTCTCTCCTGCTAGCCCTGTTTCAAGTCATATGACAAGAGGAACAGGAAAAGAGAGATTTACCATCACTGGAGGACACCCAAGATTCAAATATGTGCTTGAATTTTGTCTCTATTTCCACAGTCCTGTTTTGCCTGATGATTAACTGGAATTGAGAAAAGTTGCGAGAAACGAAGTGCTTCATTCAGCTCAAAATTTTAAAAATGTTACTAATATTATTACTTATTTAGCTCTAATAAAGCCGGAGTGAAGACAGACCAACTTAAAATGGATTTGAGCTGCAAGCAAGAGGGCGCATTCAGTGCAAGGAGCACGCTTAAAGAGGGACACAGTTTTGTAGTCGCCAGCCTTCTCCAGATGCGAGTTCAACCTTTGGTGCTTTCTTGACTTCCCCTGAGATTTTGTACGGTTCATTTACCCTCTGCACAGACTCTCCTTCTGTAGATGGGAACCCTCCTTCTCCCACACCTCTGCCGCCCTCAGCTCTCCAGCTTGCACTTTGTGTTTTTGAAAGCGGAAAGACCTCTCGTGGCACCACACGGATGTTTTTAAGATACGCAACACCATGCGTGACTGCTTTTTGGCATTATATGGAGGCTTGGTGAAGAAAAAAAAAGTTTTAAATGCGTTTTTTTTAAAAAAGAAGCCCTTGCTCCAGGAACTGCATCAGGTTTGCCAGAGATGCCAGGGAGGATGCTCCCCGCAACGCTGCGAGTACAGCAGCAGGCACCAGATCACTGGGAGGTTCAGTGCCTGTTTCTGGGCTCCACTCGGTTTTCCTCTGACGCTTGCATTTCACTTTTACACGCGTCTTTGGGCCGCAGGACGGGAGCTGCAGGAAAGCTCCTTTCCCTCTGCCCCCTGCCCGCTCACATTTTAATACCGGCGGCGCGGTTCTTCCACGGCTGGCAATGTTATTCCTTCTTTTGTTTGTAACAAGGTTAAACCAGAAATTAATAGTGGTTTGACAAGGTGCAGAAATGCTTAGACGATAATATGATTTTACTGGCACTGAATGTGAACACCCAAATACGTACATATATATGCTGAGGAACTGGCATCTCCGAACAGGAATGCTGAAGTGACGATTTATTTCTAATATGACAGCTTTTTGTCTGCCAAGGAAGACTAGCAGTGAACTGATGCTTTACGCAGGAAATACATCAACTGTAAGCATATCACAATACTCCTAGGACACCCTATTTTTGGTAACCTGTTCTTTTAAATACCACTCTTCAGATAACTTCTGGATGAGACTCTAATTATCTTTCTCAATCCATCGGGAGGGGTTTTCAGTTTTATTTAGGAATAGAATTACAATGATCAGCATGAAACCAAAACACACTAGCCACGGTAGGAAATAGGTTTTAATATAGAATTTTAAAAAACAATCTACCTACCTTGATGCAAAAAGCATTAAGTGATTCAACCTCTTAAAACAGGCAGACTTCTTTCTAATTTTGTTTTATTTAAGCCTATCTTCTAAACATCTGCGCACTGATGTGAGATGAATATCTAAACCAGTAATAACTGCGGCTAGATATCACATAAAAAGATTCATACCTATCGTTACCTACTCCTTTTTGCCCCAAAAGGATTATGCAGAATTTACAATCTGTGGCTGTGTCCTGGTTTGAGATACAGTACATAAAAATGCAATGCTCCATCCATCACTGATGCAGAACTGGTTCAGGCATGACAGATGACAGTAGTTTAACCGCAACAATGCACCAGAGTTTAAGACAAGAAGTTATTAAATCCTATTATTTTATATTTGGGTAGGCAGAATGTCATTGAAAAGAAACTTTTCTATTTTCTCCTGTTCTCAAAAGGCAAATAAACTACCAAGAGAGAGTGGCACAAGTGGTCAAGGGTTCAATTAAAATTTTAACGTGAGAATTTAAACTTTTAAAATCAAGTTGAAAGGTGTAACCCATAATAGCTGCGATGTTTGACAGGCCTGTGTTGAGCTTCTTTCTCAGCACTTCTGACCATTTCCCGTTGCCCTTACAGAGAGTGCTACCTGAGCCTAGGACATGGGAAAGAGGTCAGGATTTGTTCCAAAATGGTTAGGAAGGTAACAAATTTTTCCCAAGCCAGAAGCACTTGGAAACTGCGATTGAGAGGCCGTTACATAGTACATCTATGTGCTACAAGTTGAATACATGCTCTTCAGCAAAAGCGATGATCCACCAAAGGGAAATAAAACCTAAGCAGATTTAAATTTATTTTCTGGACATGAAAACGTCCTCCTTCTGTATCTCATTACCTGCATTACACTGCTTTTTATATTGCTATCTTGGAGATTACCAACAACGTACACGTGTCAGAGAGCACACCGAGCAAGCGCACTTCAACAAGTAGTAGGGGCCAAAAATGCCCGGTTTCTATCTACTCTAGCTTATTTACATGCACTTTCACATGACTTAAGGTTGATTAGGAGATGCTATGGCTGCAGAGCTGAGTTTAGCTGCTCTTTTCAACCTAGGCAGGATTGCATGGAGTGCCAGGGATGTGGGTTTGGTTAATCTCAACCTCAGCCCCCCCGATGCAAGTTTGAAATATTTTTCCACGTAACATGAAGGCATTTTAATGTATTTTAGAGATTTTGAGCACAGGTTTAAACTATCTGAACCTGCACGGCCTGTATGAACACAGTAACAATTCCAAGCACACATGTGGACTGGTACCAGTCCCA
The DNA here is from genome assembly GCA_013398915.1 of Dromas ardeola. NCBI lineage: Eukaryota > Metazoa > Chordata > Aves > Charadriiformes > Dromadidae > Dromas > Dromas ardeola. Next base: position 271,472 of record VYZM01001434.1, read on the forward strand.
TACTGGAATCACGTAACATTTCACCTACAGGAAACACTTGTTACCTGAATGCTGACTAGAGCCATCCCTGGCCTTAACTCCAGCACACTTTTAATTGAAGAAGAGATTTTTGAAGGACAACACCTAAAAATGTAATCTCAGATTGCTTTCACTGTGCCTTAGGCACAGTCCATTTTTCTTTTCTCCCAGGGTGTCTCCTGGGTATAATTTGACAGACGTTCCGGCATCCAGTTTGAGCAGAGCTATGGTAAGTGACAGCATGACCACAGATAACCTGTTAAAGGAAAGCTGTGGCAATGCACCCTACACTGGCTGAAGGTGACATGAGAGAAGAGGATACTACCTACATCCCAATTTCTTCAGCTGCCCATCGGCAGTCTTCCCTTCTCCCTCAACAGCGTAAGCACTGGTGTAATTACTACCTTTAACTCTTCTACCAAGCTTATCTACATTAGTCCATTCCAAAAAAATCACTGCTTGTCACCCAAGCTGCCATAACACACCTGTGAATATTTCCAGTTCATGGTAATACACAGGTTTCCAATTTCCCGTGAGACTAAGATGGCCCATGAGGCCAGCTCCTGGAGAACAGATGTAACTCCTTAGGTAAGGATTTACCTCTGGTTACTTGGGAGCTTCTGGACATATCGGTGCACTGAGTGCAGACAGACTTCTGTTGAAAGACTGAGGGAATTGGGTCTATTTAGTCTGGAAAAGAGACGGCTGAGGGGGGATCTTATCAATGCTTATAAATACTTAAAGGGTGGGTGTCAGGAGGATGGGGCCAGGCTCTTTTCAGTGGTGCCCAGTGACAGGACAAGAGGTAATGGGCACAAACTTGAGTATAGGAAGTTCCACCTAAACATGAGGAGGAACTTCTTTACCTTAAGGGTGGCAGAGCACTGGGACAGGCTGCCCAGAGAGGTGGTGGAGTCTCCGTCTCTGGAGACATTCAAAACCCGCCTGGACGCGTTCCTGTGCAACCTGCTCTAAGGTGGCCCTGCTCTGGCAGGGGGGTTGGACTAGATGATCTCCAGAGGTCCCTTCCAACCCTATGATTCTATGAATCAAAACTCATCTTGGTTAATTTCAGCCAACAACATGGGGCGTGCAGTACGTCTGGTGTCTGAGACTTGGTCTGTGTGAAACACAAATGGTTTAATTCAAGTGGCAATTGAATATGATTTTGAATTGATGAGATGACCTTGTGCATACACATATACCTTCTTAAATCTGTTTGAATCTAGAGTTTTACTTTAACTGACTGTTTAGCACTGTCTGTTTTAGCAATGTGGAAGCAATTGCACATTTTAAACAAACTGTAGATAGCAATCGTAAAGACCCCAAATCTCTCTGAGGGCTGGGGACAGATTCGTAAGAGGTGGAGGTTGCAGGCATGACTGACACACCAGTCAATCACCTTCCTGACTGAAAGAGGAAAAATATCGGTTCTCATTGAAGTTTGCTTCCTTTATCAGTACAGGCACTTACAGATTTAGGATCATGAATGTATCTACAATACAGAAGATCTGCCTCTAACAATTATCTTACACTGTGCTGCAGTGTCACACGCAATTAGGGCTGCTCCTTCAACATATCAGACAGGTGTACTTCTTGCCCAAAATTATTTTTCATCTGACAGCACTGTGAAGGAAACAGGAAAAGACAAATGGAGAAAGCAGCTAAAGAAAATGAGGGCATTCACAGTGCCTGAGAAAGTGAAGAACCTGAAGAAAAAGGGTATAAAGTGGAGGAGGAGAAAGATCTCTAATCCAAACCTTGGAAAACTCAAACTAGTTTCTCTAAAATGCCATTGAAAGCAGGTGTAGGACATGTAACTGTAACGCCAGGTAGGCGTTCAGAGATGCTCTTATGGGACACCCAGGAGGAGAGGGACACAGACAGCTGGTTGTGGTGGGGACAACCCCCTGCACGCAGCCATGGGGTTAGGTTCAGCCTGATGCACAAATGTCAGGCTCCACGGGTTTCTGCCACCTCTGCATTCCTCTTCAGGCACACCATTTCCCTGCTCTCCTTGCTGGGCTGTTCACGCTTTTCTGAACCCACATCAGCAATACCTGGTGCTTGTGTGGCATTTTTCAGAGGCAGAGCTAGGGAAACAATCTGGTGCCCTGCCTGTCTCAGCAGTGTCCCTGTGGGAGACAGCGCCGTGCTGCAGGGGACGCGCTGCCAAGCCAAAATTGGGGCTGTAGAGGGTTACGGGAAGGAAAACCCTATTCCTGGAGATCAGAGGAATGGGACTGAGTATGCTAATGTGGAAAAATTGGTGTCACGACTGCACGTACACTGGATAGCTATCAGTATTTCGCAGGCTTCTGCTGATATCAACAAACTTTTGATCAGCTTTATAAAGCTTATTTTTCCAAATGAAAGAATACAGATTAAAAGCAAAACCTCTCTTAATCTGGATTGCATGGGCTATTTTGCAGCCAGATCCCATGGCTGCTCTAACCGCTCTTCCCCTTCTCCATTTTGACAGACCCAGAAGGTCATGAATCTTTGCCATCTCCCTCACATAACTGGGAAAGGGATCCTGACTGTGTGTGCAAAGATTTTTGATTTAAAAGACTGATTCAAATGATCTTTGACCTGGCCAGGGTTTGTCATTTTCAGATAAGAAGAGAAATGTTCAGCTGCCCAGGAGATGCCTCACTTCCTCCCCTCAAACATTTTAAATACCAGCAGTGCAATGCAAGATGGGGGTAAAATAAAAATAAAGACCTCATCTGTGATTTTAACTGTTAAAATAACCATCTCTTTTCTTTGCATGAAGACAACATGTAAACTTACACATTAAAATACCATATATTTGAGAAACAGGCCAAGAGAGCAAGCCATCTGGCATCTAACAAATATTATGACAAATCTGACATTCTTTCCAGATTTTTATGAATTGCCTCCCACAACTCAAACAAACAGATTAAAGGTCACTGAAAAGGGAAAATGTGTATTTGTGCCTCATGCTTTATGTTGGCCTGAGACTGTGAGATAATTCACTTTTGCATTTGGGGGAGGAGAGTGAAGAGAAGGCTGTGGGAGGATGGAGGGCCATTTGCCTTAGAAATTGAAGGTAAATCATTCAGTCTTCCCGGGAGAACTTGAGTAATCAGGGGACCAGCAGAAGCTGTGAGTATGAAATGTGACTGATTGAGAGAAGACCTGCTTTTTGTTCAGGCCATTATTTATTTTTGTTAGTGTCTATTTAATTTCAATACTTTTTTCTCTCTCACCTGAATTTAGGAAAAACGTAGATTTCTGTGATCTGCCACACGCTGCCTTCTATAATAAAAAACCAAACCTAAACAAAACCATATTCCTTCAGCCTTGTAGCCCCTCCATCATTCAAACATGAGAAAATGAATTGGTTTTCTGGACCAAGAGGTTTGAGAAAAAGATGCTTAATACAGGCCAAAGGAAAGCCTTTAGGTTAATGGTATATTAAAATTCCTTAAATGTAAAAAACAAAGCCGTCTTTAGAAGCTACAGGCCACTCTGGGGGCAAAATAGTCACATAGGACAGAATCTGATCTACATGCCATTCAATGCAGGTTTTTTGCTGTGCTGTCTCCCTCTGATGCTTCAGGATTCTGTCAGTTTTGTACTCTGGTTATGTTTGATAGTATATTATGGCAATGAGACATTTTAAACATAAGCGTGACTTTGAGAAGTGGTGCCTTGGGCTAATCGTTCCTCCATTTAAACCAGCAAAATAGAGGAGACTGGCACAGTGATGGGTTACTGTCAAAACATGAAGACAGTGACGTGATTAGATGGAATGACAGGGGCAAACCCCTTGTGCCTTACAGACAGACTTTAAGCACAGTCGACTTACACACTTATATTTGAGCATGGGTCCAGGCAGCCCACCCATTACCAGAGAAAACAAAAGGGATAAAGACCAAGTGTAAGCTCCCAAACTGGGGCAGGCAGCCTCCAGACACCCTAGTAAGAGCTCCCTAGCCCAGACTCTCACTCGCACGCGTCGGTGAGCAGGAAAGGTACATTACAGAGGCAGAACGACTTTCAGTACAACAACAAAAGTAGTATCATCCATTGTCTAAGAGATGGTGTGAAGCCCTGATGCTCCCCCCCATCTCTGTTACTAACCAACCTACTCAATGCTCTTTGGAAAGGCAGTGTTTCCACTTACACCCTTGTCCACCCAGGCTGCAGACTCGCCAGTGAAAGAGCTGTCTTCTCCTCCACCACGAGTGCTGTCTGACCTCAGCATGGCCCAAGTCCATGCTGACCTTGGCCTCCTTGCCCTAACAGCATCTAAGAAACCCTCCTCCAGGCTGACTTTCTGCAATGGATGCAGATCTTGGTTAAACGCACTACAACACACAGTGTGTACAATGAAGCGCCATTGGTGCACCATGACACATTTATTCTTAGATTTATTATTTATATGCTGATACCATTTACTGAGCACTAAAGATGGCTGATGCAGAAGAGTGTATTGGTCTACGTGGGTCCTCCATGAGCATTTTGCTTGGATGTAGCCACAGCTGCAGGTACTTATTTTTCTGGCTTTGGGAGGCTTTCACTAACTTCTCCTTTCTTTGGCAAGGCCAGGAACACAAATATACCTCAAGGAATGGTGAATATGTCAGGAATTTCTCTGCTGAGCAAGTGACTCACTGAGTTTTTAGCCCTCAACGCTGAATGAAATCTAATAGGAAAAGCTTAGAAGGGGAAAAAAAGTTCGTTTCATTGCAGAGAAGGACTTCCGGTTGCAAAGAAAATTTATGAAATAGTCTGTTTAGATTGAACTGTCTGTGGAGATGTCATTCATCAATAGATAATGTGATTTATTCCTCTGACATTTGCCAGTGACTCTCAAGAGCTTTGATAACAAGATCTGTACTGCCAGGCTCTAGTTTTGTTTAAAGTTTGCTTGCTTAGTAGAAGCGTTTAGAGCAAGAAGAGTTTGGCTCATATGTCTAATCTGAGAAACCTTTGTTGATATTATCAATAAAATAGTGAAATCAGTGATGTTGGATCTAGAAGGGTGGAACGGTCAAAAAGAGAACTTGCTTCTCATTTCTTTCATTTTTCTCCTCCCAGAGAGTCATACCAATAAATTTCTACAACGATTTTATTTTCTGTATGCACCATGAAAAAAAACTTTCTTACCACCATATACACTCAAATGATGATGAGCCTGTATCTGCGACTAACAGAAAACATTACTATCATGCACATACAGAGGATGAAGACTTTGTTTGCATCTGACTTTGCTTGTTCATGAACCCTCTTTAGAGCAACCAACAAAAGTGACCACGTGGGAACTGGCCTTACCTTCCCATCCAGGAGAGGGGCAGCAAAAAGAAATATAAAGGAGAAAATTAAATGAGACCTCTCATTTCGGAGAACAATATAATTTACTGTGCAATGAAGGAGTGAGAAAAGGAAGGGTTTGGTATTGCTCGCTGAATTTCATCAGAGCCACAGGAAAGTCAAGCAGTCAACCAACGAATCCACATTTACCACACAGCTTCAAAATCTGAGAACTAAACAGCACGAGTGAATCTAAAGTACCGCAAATCACAGATTTTTCAGACTAAGCAGAGCTTTTATTTTTTTGACGCAGACAGAAATTAGGATACGGATGCAGAGCTGGTGAAGCCACACACTAGGTTGAGAAGTAAAAATCCCAAAGTTCTTGCCAATGTTGTATCCCCTTGGATATACTTGGCTTTCCAAGTACATGTATTTGGATCTGGCATGCCGTGCCAAGGTCTACTGATCTGGTACCTTTGATGTGTGAATTACTAGGGCAATTAAAATAATGAGTAGTGGAAAGGCATATATGATACTATGATCTAACTTTCTATGGCTCTATGAACTAGTGCAGCTTTCTTTTCTATGAATTACAAATTTCTATGAAACACACACACACTTGATTTGTAAGGCTGGGCCTTAAGAGCTTTTTCATTACCTATCCATTGTAATATGAGAGCATGCCATTTTCTAGCAGATCAAAAGCACGGTTTTTATGGCTAACAGAAGTATTTGATGGGACCAGCGGAGGGTTGCTTTGGGAGAAAGCCAAGTCAGTGACCCGATAAAACACAATTTCATTTCTTGTGGCTACAAAACACGCAGTGTTGGCCCAGTATGAAGATTTTCAAACTCACAAAAATTCAACAAAGCTTTTGAAAAGCAGTTGCTGAAAAAGAATCAGCAGTGGAAGGAAGGAGGAGGGAACAGCCACAGCCCCCATTCTGCTGGTGAGCTCCCGAAACAGCCACGCAGCAAAATACTTCTGCTCCAGGCCAAATGGACACATTCCAAAGTTTACTCAGGGCACACAGCACAGCTTGGCTGATGCTTCAGCAGATACGATCGTAAGACTAAAAGAATTGAAATGAGCCCTCAGTGAAGTCCGTGTTGGAATAAGTACTTTGGAGCTATTTGAATTGGAAGGTGCTGGATTGCAATACAAGAGCAAGTCTGACATCTCATCTCGTCTGCATCAGAGTGAAACTCCAGAAAACATGTTTCTGCACAGTGTGTCATCAACATGAAGCTCTCCAGCTGTACTCATTGCTGTGTATGGTGTCACTTGATAAGCACAGAAAGGACATTTTAAATATCTCGAGAGCAAACTGGATTTTATTGAGGGAATAAAAGGAATAGAGGATTTGGAATCTTGCTGTTTAAATGAGATTCCTTCTGGCAACGTTTATTACATAAAAGTACAGTCCTGTACATTGGAAATGTCTTTATTTTACTTTAAAGAACATTTTGATCCATTGCATCAGAGATGGCGGATGGCGAGACTATTGTACTTCAGTGAGTCAAACCCAGACCCATTGAATCCTGGTTTGTAATATATCACTCAGAAGGCTGCAGCTCCTGTGGCTTTTTACAACCAGTCCTTTTATTAATTATTTGCATTGCAGTGATGAGAGACCAAGAGAAGAAACTGGGGCACGCTGACCCAGCCACTGTATATTCTAAATTTAAAAGAGAAAAAAAGAAATCCTGCCCCGAAGACCTTGAGCTCTTCAAACTTATGCAGAGGGAAAATTACGTTAAATAGAAGAAAATATGGTTCCTGCAGCAGTATCATCATACAACTCCGATCAATCAGTCCATGCAAAACCAGCAAGGAAGCATCTCGGTAGTTGGCAGGGCTTTTACCCCATGCCCCAGGGGCAGTTCTCCAGCACAGAGCCCTGCTCAGCTCCCCTCTCTGTGCTGCATCTCTGTATTGCCTCAGAGGATGCAGAAACCTGTGGTAAATCTGCACCTGTAGGAAAGGATGCTAGTTGCCCCCCACACACACACTGTATTTTTGGCCAAGAGTGGAGTGTCATCCATTCAGCCCACCACAGGGATCCAGCATCACAGTGAATTTCTTCCGAGTCCTTTAATCTATTTCAAAGGATAAAACTACTCTTACGAGGAGCCAATTCAGCTGCGATAATGATTCCTGCATGGCACAGTTTAGTATTTAATAGATTTATCACCATCTGTTCTAGCTTTAAACAATAAAATTGGAGACAACAGAACCAGCAGCTGCAATCATTTTTAAAAAAACAGAGCTAGAGGAAGGAGGTGAGTGAATACATGCAGTACATGCATAGAAAATGACTGCAGGGGAAACTTTCTGGAGGTACTCTGCACGAGAGAGCTTATTGCTATGTTCTGTATTCTGCACAGCATGTATCCATCGTATTTTTTCTTATGTTTTAGATGTAAATCAGTGGGGGAGAGGAGGGAGTAGAGCTCTGCGCTGAAACAGTGAATCCCCATCGATGCTGACATCTTCACAGCAAACAGGGATTCACAGCAAGACCTTTTTCTGATACTGGAGAAATGGTAAGGTTAAATGCAGTGAGGAGGACAACACTTTTCTCTATGGGCTACAAACGGGTCTGAGTTGGAGCTGGGGTTTATTTCCTGCTAAATCAAAGGTCTGAATTTTCCACGAGGCATGCCTTTGCCATCAATGCAGCACCAAGGGGCAGCGATGTTTCTGGATTCAAGAGTAATGCACTGAACAAGCATGAGTTACAGTCACAGTAAAGTCATAGGTAGACTATGTTCCTTCTCTGCATCTTTTTCTAGACAGTTTCTCTGCCAGTGAGCTAAAGCAATAATTTGACTGTTTTCACCAACCCTCACACAGAGTGTCTCTAGTCAAACAGTTGTAGCCTGGGCTAGAAATTTAGTTGTGTTTTAAAAGGTAAGATTATGTTTCACAATATTTTTCTAAGGAAAATTTTGAAGCTGAATAAAAATCAACCAAATAGATGATAAATCTTTTTGGGTGTCTACAAGAACACGACTGTAAAAAAGTCTGTAAGGATATGCAACAGAAGAATTGAGATTTTCAATCTGATTTTAAGCCTATGTCATCTTTATACCTTACTCCAGTGAGATCTGTCAAAATCAAGAATAACATGGCTACTGTCAGGACACTTAAACCCATGTTAAAAAAAAAAGAGCTGGAATCAGGCTCAGCGTCTTAATGTCTCACACATTCAGTACTCCTATTTAAAAAAAAAAAAAAAAAAAATCCTACTGTGAACTGAAAGCTCTGCCAAGGCCTTCAGAGGAATACCACGAGGGTAATACTAGCAGAAGGGATATCAAGATCCACTCGTGCCTTTAAGAGCAGCTGTGAAGAGGATTTGGTGAAATAGCAAAGAAACAAAACCAATCAGCCATCTGAACTAAAAGCCAAAACAACTCTCCCTTGTATGTACGACATCAAGAAACACACTACAAATAAATGGAGTTACCATACAGTCCTCAACACATTACAGAGACCTTGAAATAGTCTTATTCTCCATATAAACTAGTGTAACAACACTGAAGGCCCTGCAGCCAAGCCTATTTCTGCTACTTTAAGAACAGGTGAGTGTCAACCTTGATTTTATTAATAACTCAATCTACAACACTAGTAAAATTTCAGTTGAAACTTCTCTCAACTTGACTCTCCCAAACATTTGGCTTTAGGATTTTTTCTTTCCTAAGTCCTTCTGCATTTTTTTCCTGGCAGTCCTCCCTGTCTCCTTGCTTGTAACCAGGTTTAGTGCAGAGTGGCTTGGGTTGTCCCACCTACCTATAAGAGATGATAATAAACCATATCCTATGACCCCATCACATATAAATTTGAAGATCATAAAAACTGCGTGACTGTTTGCCCTGTGCTGTCACTGAAATCCATCTAGTGCAAAGACAGATACCCAAATCGGATTCTGACAAGACAGTCCAGACATGTATTTTACTTCCATGTTAAACACTTTCTCAGAATAGGTTCACTGTACATTGGAAAGCTGGAAGGGAAGCTTCCAGCTGGAGTCAGCTTCAGTAAGACATGCTGGGGGACTCTATAACTGATAGGGTCATGGGGAAAGAGCTGAGCAACAAAATGAATTAGAAGATGAGGAAAATCATGTTAAAAATCATGCAAGTTGAGCTAACGTACTGGAAAGCTACTTCTAAGGATGGTAAACTTTGGAAGAATTTGTACAAAATTAGAGCAGCAACATCAAAGATGGCAAAATCTGAGCTGGACAGATTTATTTCAATGTTTTAAGATAGTTTTTGTAGATGCAATAACCTTTCCATGTGAATAGACTGTCTAAGATGGGCGCCAAGTTGAAACTTGGATAGCATAGTACTGGTTGTGTTTGGACATCTGCTGCTACTGCTCTTATTTACATGTTGCTGGTGAATGTTTGACTTGTTTGCAGTAAACATGATTGTTATTGGAGGTTTGAAGCATATGTGTCACATCTTTGGAACTAAGCAGTGAAGAACATGGAGCTTGGTGGATGCACTCTGAAGCAGGCAGTGAAATCAGCTATTTCAGTTCTGGATATTGCCAAAACCTCTGGTCTTAGTGAAATAAGATGGAGCCTTTTCAGGTCTGAGGCATGAAAGAAAAATCAGTATATATAAACCAGTTTCATTTGCTTGCTTCCTTTATGCAGTGTTAACAGGACAGACGGAAGACTTACACTGATTAGCTGAGATAAAGCAATTCATATGCTCCTGAAGGGACTTGTTATTCTGTCGTATGGAAAAGAAAATACGCCGCTGAAGCACATTTCTTGCCATGTGTTGTGAAATCATCAATGAAGTCTAGTCATTAATACTGAATAGATTGAGAAAGCGTGCGTCTTCCTGTGGTATTTAAATAATAAAATAAAATTACAAAATCTCTCCTTTGAGCCGCACCCTGGCTTGGGACAGCGCTGACAGACATGTGAGGTCCGTGAGCAGTAGAGCCGAGATGTCCCACGACGTGAACGGGAATGCCACTGAAGAGCCACCACTCCATGCCATGGAGAACTAGCAGAATACAGCCAGCATCCCAGTCCAACAACGGGTACCAAAAGGTACCAGTATCAGCTCTTCTGTATCACAGCTGACTCCTGCCAACATCCCACCCACAGAGGCCACCTACCAGGACACAGGGAAATAACAGGGAAGCATCACAGCTGCTGGGAAGGAGCGGTGCCTCCCTGGGGACCGTCCCTCCTCACCCAGGCTCCCATGCCTGGCACACACAACCAACAGACAACCTGCTGCCTAGCTACGCTTGTCTTAGCTAAACCATGAGTAAACAAGTTAAGCATTTTTCCATCTGCCTGGGGATATTCACAAAGATTAGCAAGGCTAATAATAACCCTGGGCTCCCTCCCTGCCACAGTCAGTGAAGGAAGAGGAGCTTCTTTCCGGACCATGCCATGTCAAAATGGGGTGAGTTCCTTCTGCTGACCTTCAGGCACCATTTCGAGAGATTTTCAAGAAACACCCTTCCCAGCAGGAGAAAAATACCTTTTCACGACCTTAAAAAGTAAAAAAGCAAACAACTAGTACACTTGATTCAAAATCCTAACTACACTTCATAATGTGTCAATAAACGATAAATGCACAATGTAATGCACGATGAGTGGACACAAATTATATCAACACTGAAAGACTAATTAAATGCAATAAACTCAGAAGTCCCACTAAACTCTCTGTGGAGACTGGGGTTGTCTACAGAAAACAATCCGCACATGCACTGATGCAGAAATACAAAAGTTTCACGCAGGAGCGGGGCTGTTATTTTATTATCTGTGGTACTGAAATGATGTTATCTTGCTGCATATAAAGCAAATATATCTTTTTGGTTATTTGCCATCAGTCTCATACAGCTGTCCATGCTTCTGGGAAATCTCTGACTCAATCTCTTTCTTCTGTGTTGTTCTTACTGTGTTTTCCTGTGACCTTAGTTTGGCTCTCTAATGCCAAGGTAAGCCAATGTGGTCTGCAAGTCCATCGCTAAGACTCTGATAAATACTTCCCTCAAAAAAGTGTAACTGTATTTGAACTCTGCTGCTGTGTAGAAGGGCTAGAAGCTGGTCTGTAATATACTGACTTGCCCCCTGAAGAATCCTCTTTTACTGTCTTCACTCTATCAAAGCCCAGAGAGGCTGAATTAAACTTTTGTAGATAGTGCCGCATCAGCTAAGTGTGTGAGAAGCACCTGAAGTCATCCTGTGCCTGAAGAGATGTTGCCAAGTCCCTCTCAACCAAGCCAATAAGCATCTGTGCGTCCCTAATAGGAGGAACATGTGAGGAACAGTCCTGCATTAACATGCCAACCCGTGGAGACCATGATGCTGTCTGGAAGGAGTTTCATGAAAATTTAGAGACTTACAATGTTGCTTTAAAGATACATTCAAGGCAGGATTTGTCTCGGTAATCTACGCTTTCATTCGACAGATGTGTCCATCTGAGCAACCATTTGAGGATACACTTATGGCCAGCAGAGAAAACAAGAGACTTCGGTGCCCCAACCCCTGGCATGTCTGAGATGTCCGCGTGGTGGAGAGCTCAAATCCTCTGAAGTACCTATCTTTCTCCATTGACTAGAAATGGAGACAAAGGTGACTAGTTCAGACTATCAGTAATCATAAATATCAGTACTGTAGGTAGCTAAACACAGAGGAGACTAACTCTATCCATAATGTCCTTCATTGCCTTACAATACCTGTCACATGCTGAATTAAATTGCGTTACCTGCTTGTGACTCACTTCGTCATTGGAGGGGTGGGTTAACTAATTCCTAGTATGTAGAGATTCTTTTTGACCAGTAAATATGTAAAACTTCAGAGTCATATCAAAAACATATGCATCACCAACTAGAAAGGTTTGTCATTAAGGACATAGTTACTTTTCATAAGCAATTTCTCGGTAAAGGTTACATAGCTAAACTAAATACCCAGATACAGACTTCAAGAAGCGTCGTTAGATTCTGCCAAGTAAAGTGGTGTCAGTAGCTGAAGTTTCAGAGCATAAATTTGACAAGTGGGAGAAAAACTGAGAAGTCAGAGCTCACAGATTCAATAACGCATTGTGTCTGCAGGCAAAAACAAGTAGAGAACTCGGTACTGAAAAGTAAGAGCACCTGGAAAGCAGGGAGGAAGATAATTTGAAACTAATAACTTCATGATGAATAGCCTGATCAAAAACTGCAAAACAGATAAAGACTGACCCTCTGAGACTAGCTTGGAGATACGTCAAAAAGTGATGCTGAATAACCGCCAAAATGCTTGTTTGCTCTCATAAGGCGTGATATCAGGAGAAACAAACAAACGAAAATTAAATCTGTAAACATGGAAGAAATCTTCAGGAACCTGGGAGGAAAAAGTTGGCAATCTGTGAGGAGAAGCAAGAAGTCCAAAGTAAGGGTGATAGGACTTTACAGCTAAGCACAACTGAGAGCTGGTAGGAGGTTTCCTTGATGGTTAATATATGTCTGTGTATGTATTAAGGTGAGACTGAAACACTTCCTCTCTTGGTAAATGACTTTTTAAGACAGACAATGCAAACAAACAACATCTTCAGAGAATAAGCAGCTGACTCTTAGTGACTCCTCCTGGAAGGAGACAAAAGGTAATAAAAAGCAGTAACAGAGAAGAGCTCGCCTTATGGCTTTCAGAGGACAGAGAAGCCTGGGGAAGACACAGGAAAGAATCTCTTTGCACAAGCAATCCCTGCTGAGGGAGCGTGGTCAGGGGGATGTTGCCCAGGGGCACAGCCGTAGGAGGGGAGCTGCTGGGCAATGGCGCACTTCAAACCAGTTTTTCCTTCTCTAATAGTCACGTAAATCCAGCCATATAAAAGGTGGGCGCTCCAGCAAACCAAGGCAAATTGAATACTGCTGGCAACAGCTCTGCCGGAAGAGAAGAGTGCAAGGTCTCAAGTCACGTATGTCCAGGTACTTCTCCCATTCCCAGGGAAGGGGATCGGGGGGATGCTGGAGCGATGAAGGAGCTGAAGCCAACTGCTGTGACCCTACGTAAGCGTTCACAGTAATTTCACATCGGAGGTGCCCGTGCCCCCTCGCCCATGATGCTGGATTCCCATCACCGCTGCCTCGCAGCACTCCAGAGGACAGCTGCTCTCCGGGAGGCAGAATAACATCCGCTTAAATTGTTGGTGTTTTACTGAACTTGTAACACACCATCCAGGAGCGCAAGAGGAGGTGGCATTCTAATGAAGAGATTTGCCCATTGCTGGGACAGGGCCAGGCAGGGAGCGCACGCACCTTCCCAGGGAAGCAAGAGGGCCACCAGGCTCTCCTTTTCCAGGGCCATGCAGCAAAATCATTGTGGATGCTACAGATGGGCACATCTGGCAAATATCAGGCGCAGACTTGAAATACTCCGAAACTAAGATTTAAGGTTATTTGATCTTCTTTTCCAGTAGAAACTTTTCATCCCTGGGTATAAAAATACTCCTAAGAGAAACTGCACCCCAGAGGCATCAATTTAGATCTGAATTGTTCAGTGCAATTTTCACATCAGGTTGAAAACAGCCCTAATTTTAAGAATCCATTATAAAATTCTCATGTTTTCTCTTTTTCCTAAATAAGTTCTGTGCAGCAAATTGCATCCTATGAAGAAAGGTTAAGGGGACACACAACAGAACAGCCAAAGTAATTAATGATTTTGCATGCCTCCAATTTTCAGGTACCGAAGTCCAAAGTACCTTAAAAGGTAATGGAATTATTTTGAAAAACACTTTTTAGTACGTCCCTTCTAGGAACCAGATTTCTTCACAAGTTTTGAAATTAAGAATCGAAAAAATCATTCAAAGTTCTTTGAAATAAAACTGCTATTTTTAATGCCGTCTCTACGAAGAATGGGCAAAAGATCTCAATTAGCGGCTCTCAAACTGCACCTTCAGTCAAAGCAAACCCCAGAGGAAAAGTAAATTTTTGGTTCACGGTCCCAAATATTCAGTTGAGTTAATGGCAGAAAAACTCTGTTCTGCAGACAAAAGGACTAGATCTAGGATCTAGGGCCGTGACCCCGCTTATACGGAGGCTCCAGCAGATATGCTGGATGACTTTTCCATGACTGAACTGACACCAAACTCTACCCACACAGTTGGATGTGAGGGTTCCCTGAGCCAAACCCACAGATTTTGGGGACCAATAGGTGCTAAAATAATGGAGTTTTTGGCTGAAGACTGCAAGCAGCTTTGAGCAACCGCTGTCACTGTATCGAAAACAAAGGTTAGACTTGATGTGGTGTAAAAGCAGACTGAAGGCAATTACAAGAGTTTTCTGAAGTGGGGGAGTTCTAAAAAGCATCCAGGCAGGGATGTAATGCAAGCTGCCTTTGTGCAAAATTTCATTTCAAAGGAACACGATGCTGCAGCTTTATAGTGCCCTGCAGTCATACACCCTTTCAAGCCAAGGGGCCTTGGCTTTTATTTCAGGAGGCTCCAGGGGCAAGGACGGGGAAGCTTTTAAGCCTTGCATTTCACATTATCCACTCTCCTTTATGCACTGCACTTCCCCTTGATGCAGCCTCTCCGACAGCGAGGGACCAGCTCTCGCTGCTGACTGTGTGCACCATGACTCTGCCATCCAGGAGGGGATCAGAAAGGCTCCGAGCTCTTCTTCCCTGCCTCCCGACAGCCCGCAGTGCTGAAATCAAGAGTCGTCTGTTTCCTGAAAGGCAGCTAGAGCTGGTCTGAGATAAGGGAGCTTTCCTTGGACTGAAGCAGATCTGTTGCTGTGTGCATCATAAGGTACTTTGAATACAAATGGCACCAAAGTTGCTGATTGCCAAGTGTAACCCAAAAACGGGGCTGCCTGAACCGAAGTGAGAATGAGAAATGGGGCAGGAGCCAGTCTCTAGACATGGCCAACACACTCCCACCCAAATCCCAAATGATTCAGGCTCAGCAGCCCCGGAGGACCAGCGTCACATCAGTGGTTTACCTGTAGGTTTAGGAGGTTAGGGTTAGTATAATTTGACTTCTAGCAGTACACACACGGGCATGCCCCCATGCACAGAACACCAAAAAACGGTGTTTCTGGAGCAGACCACAGGACCAGGCATCTGATGGGTATTAAAGTCACTGAAAGCAGTGCAGGGGATTTTTCAGTTCTCAGAATTCACCTGCCCTGATAAAAAGCCTGAGAATAGGACTTTTTGTCCTTGATCATAGAAGCACTTTGGAAAATGCAGACAGCATACCTGAATTTCCAAGTCAGATGTGAAAATCACAGCCTCTTTGTTCCAAAGGCCTCCAAATCTAGGCGAGGTATATGCAAGAAAGGAGATTCAATTGCAATACCGAATTAAATAAATACACAAAATTAAATGTTCCAAGCCAAAATTATAATGAATCAAAATATAATCACATCAGCAAATTGCCCTAATCTGACAAATTCAAGAAGTCATCCTAGACTTCAGTTAATGTTATTGCCTCTCCAAAATTAGCATAATGATATTTCACAACTCCAGCAGCCTCAAGTTAGTTTAACTACTAGTGTTACTTAGCTCCAGGAGCCTTGCCAAGAAGTCACAGCATTTTGTTTACTCATCACTATTGACATGATTGATGTCATCATTGAATTGGCCTTATTTCCTGTCCTCAACATGAGATGCTTGGCTCTGGATTATACCCTCTGTTACTGGGTATGGAAAACAATCAGTTATGTGCAGTGCTTTACGACAATTTCAGCTCACATAATTTCCAGGTCATTATAGAGACACCCTCCTGCTGAGGAACCAGAGTGCCTGCAAAGATCAAGCCTAGCTGTTGTGCTCTGGCTATAACGGTGAAGACTGTTCTGCGCACGCTTCATCTTGGAGATGGGTGTCTAGATGCAAGGGCTGACAGACAGCAGAAGACATGGTGACTGAGCCAACAACAGCTGACGCTATTTTAAAGTTGGTTTTGGCACCTAATGAAGGGATCGTAAAAGAGCTGCTTGTAGAAAATAGTCTGGAATGGAGCAATCCTGAGTTGATTCTCTTTAAAGGATCAAAGAGACAAAGTTTCTTACAAAGGCACAGGTGGAGAAATAAGGAGAACTTCTGAAAATACAAGTCTGTTGGATTGAAAATTTCAAAGTCTTTGAAATGGAAAAGACTTGATATATTCATACATACAAAGGAAAAAGAAGTCCTTTTTGGAGTTTCCACCCAAAGCCAGGGGAAAAGCTCGTGGGACATGGTTACCAGAGCAAAGTAGGACTGAGCAGTTGGCCTGCTAAAAGCGGGGATGGAGTTTAGATGCTGAAAAGATTAAGGAAAATCTAGATGCCAGCTAAAAATCTAAGTTGAGATGCTTTTACCTGTTTCCATCCAGGACAATCATGTTAGAGGGGCAAAGGCAGCAGGCCTGACCCCCATCATAGGGGGTTATGCAGCACTACATGGTAGAAGAGCAAACACAGTTACCTATTTAAGGAAGGAAGGAAAAGATCTTTGAGGACAACCTTGAGATTTAACAGTCTGACCCCACTGCCATGCAAGTGTTCAGAACAAAGCTGGGAAGAAAAGTCGTTAAAGATGCAAAAGTAAAAAGGGACAACATTTAGCATATATTTACCCAATGCCAGTTATGTCAGACTAGACTTTTGTCTTTCTTTGATGAAAAACTTATTTTCTAGACAAAGAAAAATACAGTAAATGGCACCTATTGGAATTTCATTAAACCACTACTGAGGATTCTTACACAAACTGAGAATTAATACAGGAAATTTCAAGTGCTTAAAGTGACTGCAACCAGCTGGGCTGAAGAAAGGTTTCATCAGGCCAGAGGAAGATTATAAGCAGAATTCACCACAGATCAATCTTTTCAATCTTTCTAGTCATATTCATTAGTGTTTTCATTAATTACATTGTGTCATCAGCACATTTCCTACCAAGATTTCACAGTGGGAACTCACTGTTAGCAAAGAGGACAATAAGAAAATTGTCTAAGAAAAACTAGACAACCCTGAAGAGAGGAACAATGGAAATTTAATTATAAAAAGTGCCAGATCGTGCACTTAAATGCTATAGTGAATCAGATACTTCTCAGCTGGATCCTAGGAACAGTGGGGAAGAGGGAGCTGGTTTACAATTGCCAGCTAAGAGCTTAGTTTGTTCTAGCTGTGCGACAGGACTGAGTGGACACCCAGCTGCTCTCTGTAAAGAAAAGGGCAATAAACAGTCTGTCAGAAGCACAGAGCTGCCCTTAGTAGAAGAGCACAGGAGTATTACCTGGCCAGGAATAAATCTAGCTTGGGAACTAGAGCACTCAGGTTTTGAAGCAGCATCCAAAATAAATAAGAGAGGCCCAATAATTTGCACTATCACATTTTCAAATTTACAGCCTTTACATGATCTATTAAAATTCTATAAATCAGCAACAGTGAGGGTTGCAACCATGCACAGCCCACCGGAGATGAAGTGCACTGCAGGCACCTCCAGCCTCTGATTCCTCCTTTGCCTCTGAGCTGTTGAAATTTTCCCCTAGAAGTACTGTGTCTTTGCACATATAATCCAAACTGCCTGAAAAATCCTCATACTCTGAAGTGGATCTGGATTCATTGATGGTGGGAATTATTCCATGTGGTGGCTCGCAAACAGCAGAGGCTCAGACCTGCGGCTGTAGAAAGTCCTGTTTTACATGCTAACTCAGAGTGTAAGCAGTTGTCCCTACATCTGCAGGTCAGAAGATGAAAGGGAAGACATAGGAGCGGCTGTACTATGCAGGACCAAAGGGTGACCCAGCTGCAAAGGATGTTTTCTCCAACTAGTGCCCAAGGCAGATTGCAAGAACAGGGCAAGCTCATAGAAATACTTCACTGCATGCTCTCCTGGGGAGCAGGGGCTGAGGCACTCTATAAAAGCGATAAGAGATGAAAGATTATCACTTTAGAGGAGGTAATAATATCCTACCCTCACCGGAGTGACTGCCTCGTCTATCAAGTAAGCTGAAAAACGCCACTGAACACCATCTATCTGTTAGAGAAGAGCAAATATATTTTGGACTTAGAGACACATGACACTACACTGTGACTCCCCACATAATTTATTTCTCCTGTCCCCAAAGTGTTTACTCACAGATACTGTTAGTAGAAATTAGGGAAACTCCAACCCTGAAACTGTGCTGATGCACGGTATATAGTCACTAGGCTTCCTCTGTATTATTTCTGTCAATAAAAATATGAATAAGTGAAAACAAGCTGGCCTTCTTGATAGGGTACTATCAGCTTTGCCTGAACTCTGATTTTGCTATATATACAAAGGCGTGTCAGGGTTCAGACAGTCCTAAATATAATAGCAAATTAATGGAGTCATGCATTAAGATCCCATGCAGATGTGAAGTCATCAGCTCTCAGTAGCACTGAGCTCTTTTCTGTTTCCCACTGTAAGACTGCAGTGGAGCAAATTACCGCAGACTATTCTGCAAACACATAATTCTGTTTCTATACTCATAAACGCAGCAATATGCAAATCTGAAGCATATATCCAAGAAAAATGCTATTACTCTACCAGGTATCGATATTGTATGTCAGTCCTGTTCTATAATAAAGGAAATTATTTGAACTGCTGACTTCCCAGGCCAACACACCTCTGATTTCCTTGACTGTCCTGCCTGGTTCTCTCATTCTCTTAGCTCTGTTCCCTGCAGAAATTTAGATGAGAATTTCTCTAATTTACAGCAATGTACTGGAAAGCTTGGTAGCAATTCCTCTCAGTAGCAGGGATAGTAATCATCTTGATTTAGGGGCTGTAACAGAGCTTTCCAGTATGTGGGCACCGGGAATGCAGCGCGTAAGAGGAAAATCAAAGCTGATAGCCCCCAGAAACGAAGCCTGCTCCAGCGACTGGCTCTCTGCTAACCATCAAGACAAAGGAGAGGGGAGAACTTCAGTAAAATGAAGTATAAGGGAAACTGCAAAAGCGTTTTAGAGCAAGCCAGGCCCATATTCATCATCTACACAGTAAACAGGCTCAATAACAGGAATTTCTATGAATTTCAAGTAGGTGCAAAGGTTCAGCAGCGAATGACTGGAGTAACAAAGTTCATCCATCAAAGCCTCAATTACTCCCAGTTATCCGGGATGGGGTATGGTTTAAGTACAGACCATTGCTCGTTTCACGTCAGCTTTACGCCTTTTGTGTCAGAGGGTTTGTTTGTCTGGCAAACTTGACAGCTTCTGTAACAGCAAAAAAGATGCTCTCCAAAGATTGCAGATGTGGGGACACGCCAGTAAGGCTCTGCTATGGCCCAGGCTGAGGTCAGCACATCAGAAATCCCCTGGGGAGGCTCTCAGGACACAGGAAAAAAAGTGCATGTCCATAAATAACCGAAAAGGGAAAGCTATTCTTGCTGGGAAAGTAGAGAAGGAAACCAGAAAAGGAATATTCCGCACTCTGTCTTTCAAAATGGGGGGAGCGAGGTATTTTTAAGCCTCTCCATCCTGCCTCTTCTCCCTTTGACATCTCTGTGCGTGGTGCCGAGGGACCCCCATACCCTGGAGGGGGATATGTGCAAGGAAACAGCTCGGGACACAGAGATCCCGGTCAGCTGTGAGGCAGAATCAGACCAAGTCTCGGGTTCTGCTATAATCTGTTCAACGTGGGTTTTGGCTTTGTCCTTTCTCCCAGAAATAGAAAGCCAAGATCTCCTGGCTCTGGGAGGTCCCGGGTGCAGGTAGGCATAGGGAATTGGAAGAAAGTAGAGATCTGCACTTAAAGAGCTCCATCTTCTTCCAGACCGGTGATGAGGTCTTCTTTTAAATAACAACAATTATCATGACTCATGATTTTCATGGCTGGTGCACCCTAATTACAAATATCTGTTTATTTTGTGTGTGCGCAATACACTGAATTAAATCTTAGAGGGAGTGATAGATACCATTTAATTCTCTTAAAAAAACCCCAAAAAACTAAACAAATCAATTAGGCTCCCACACATTTGAGAGTCCTCAGCATTTCTTTCCTGGAAACTTAAGTAGCCTTTGAAAAACAGCCTAAATCGCTAAGAGTAACAGGAGATGTTTCAGCTGCTAGACAAAGGTAAATAATGAATGCGGACTCCTGAATATGAAGCCAGATGTTGGAAAGGGCACCAGAAGACCCCTGTTGCTACCACAAAGAAACTGGGGACAGGATATAACATTTTCATTGGGTGGGACTGGAAGGACAAATCAATGGACATACTCAAATTGCTTCTGAAATAATCCTATGAATAAATCCAATAAGCTAAAAAACCCAAAAAAACAACCCTCCAGGAAAGGGCTTCTGGTTCTATTCACTCGTCTGGAAAAAGCAGATTCCCAGGCTAGTTTTGCCAACCCAGAATAAAAGATACCATTTAAAGTCACTGCTGACTTTATAAGGATTTTAAAAATTCTCCTGACAGAGATTTATGCCAGCTCAGGTCTTCACTGGCTCATGCCACATAAAGTCTTGTCTCCCACAGAGTTCGACAGCCTCCAGCAGGTTGTGCAACAGATCAGGACCCAACTTTCTTCAAGTCACAAGAGCATCAACCCCCTGAGCTACTTAAAACTATGACAAATTAGCCTGCTTGAAGTTAAATTCCAATTTACAAGCTTTGCCAGTTCATGACCTTAATGAATTCCCCCTAACACTATAGAATAAGTGGAGAGTGGCATATTTTGATGCTATACTCAATACCACTACTACCTGCTCCGTCCAAGGCCATTTTTCTGACCTTAATGTTTTGAAGATAACAAACTTCAAATGTACAAAACTAGCTGAGTTTAATAAATTTTAAGTTGGAAACAAACTCCTGATATATTTACTAGCAGCATCCTACAGTTGTAGATTCAAAAAAAAATGGTCAGACCAAACTTCACTGAACTTGTAGGGTAAAACTGGGACCCGTATGCACTAAGACACTGAGCAATGGCATGCCCAGGCCACACCTCAGGAAAACAACTGATTGGAAAATGTGTGATGATAGTATTTACTGCCATTTTTAGTGGTCGTCTGATCTTAACACCTACATCTGCTCTGGTGCAATGATCAGATTGTGTCTACTGGCTCTGATGGGACTCCCAGGCCTTGACATCTGCCTTCTTCAAACTCACTGGGAATAAAATTATATATTAACAAGAAAATCTGTCCTCCTTTGGGGGGGGGGAAAAAAAAAAAAGCTATTTTGAGAATGCAAATTGCCCCTGTATGAGATATTGCAATCTGGCAAAACGCAAAACTAACAGTGTAAACAAGTTGGTTTTGATGGGAAAGCAGAGAAACCAAGTTTTCTTTCAAGTATTCTTCTTGCTTATTCTCAGGCTGTTGATATATTTTGTAAACTGCAGAGATTAAAAACCGTGGGGCTCCCAGGTGTGAAAGATCAGCACTACTGAAAGTAGCTGAGGGGGGGAATGTTCACGAACTAGATCCTGTCATCATTAAATCATTTTGCTGAATACATCAAATTGCTAACCACAAATATTTACATATAAATCAGCGCATCTATCTATTAATGTTGCTAGCACAAATACACAAAACTTGTGCAGGAAGTAAATGGATCCCTTTAAGGCTTCCCCCCAAAAGCTAATCAAAAAGGAAATTCACGATGAGAAAAAGCTAACTCATAACCTGGGATGTAACTGAGCACTCACATCAGCAGCTTGAGTTTGTAAACAAGCGAACCCAGCCGTTCGGAGCAGCATGAATCACCTCCGTTCATCTCAGTGGGGCTTCAGCTTCATTCCCAGTAATAAGCCTCTAACACATTAACACTGAGAATTATTTCACTGCTGACCAAAGTGTGTAATGGGTGGAAGAAAAGAAAAAAAAAAAAAAAAAGAAAAATGCATGACGTACTTGAAGCAATACCTTAATTTGGCACTGCGGTGACTGAGCAACGCCAGCTCCCGGGTGGTCCCCAGGACACGAGGGAGCCATGCCCATGGCTCCGGGGAGCTGCGCCACGGAAGAGCCTGGCTCATCAGTTCCACAAGAGATTCCTCCATAGTGGGGGATTCAAAATTATAAGTAGTTACTGTGACCACGTGGGTCAAACTCAGCAGCCCCTGCACTCCTCATATTGTGGTCAGATTATATAGTCTTTATCGATGCCAGCAATCCTGACCAGTGCTGGTAGCCCTGCTGGTATTTTGGCTGCTCTTCCTCGGACCGCGGGCTTTGCTCCCATAAAATAAAGGTAGAGGTTAAAGGATTAGGCCTTCAGCATGGCAGGATAAAGCCTCAATCTATTTAAATTAAGGTATGGCATTAATATATCACCTCGCAGGGCCTGAGATGGGCAGGAAACAGCGCAGATTATCCATAGGTTTTCTTGCAGAATCCATCGTATCCCCTCTCTCAAAACCCACAAGATGAAAAGGGACCAAACTCCAAACACACTATGGAAGTTTAAGGCAATTATTGATTTTGCTATTCAAGTAGGAGTAGTTCCCATGGCAACGAGCCCATCACTCCCTACCTATGGCATCGCTTGCTCTCATAACACAAGCTCTTTATTTAAAGAAATATATATGTTCACACGGCTGCCCCTCAGAGACTGATTTCCTTTCATTCCCCCCTGACATAAGCGACAACCTGCCCTGTATCTGACTGCTTAAAAACACACTGAAGGCTTTTCCCACCTCCCGCGGTGTCCGTGGGGAGAGCAATGGTTGCGGTGTGGGGGACGCCCACCTGCCTCCCCCAAGGGATGGCCACCGTGGCGCTGCTGGTGTTGATGCTGCTCCAAAGCCCTTCCAGATAAACCGTGCAAGGGAGCAGCACCCCGTGGTGCTGCTAGCTGGGTCCTCAGCAAAACCCCACTTCTTTCGCATCAACACTACGCAAGGGCGAAGGTGCCTCCCCGATTTTTCTTAATTGTGCCGCATTAAACCTGGCACTGGTGGGAAGCAAATTCACCTCCAGCATTCACAGTATTTCTTCCTCAATCTAGCACTGATTAGGCAAGTAACACTCAAAACCAACAAAATGAAACGAATAATAAATAAATTAATTAAAAGGGGCATCACATCACTACAGAAAATTATGGCAGCTCTGAGTAGAAAAAGTCAACCACTTTTGATATTTTCATCACTTGAACAATGCGGACGGGCTGGCTCCTTAGGAAGTGTAAATCAGCCCAGCTCCCTGTTGTTTTAATAGCAGGTCAAGCCGCATGGGCTGATGAGCCGGCTCCGTGTCTCGGGAAGAGAAACACCACTCAGAAAAAGGGGAGGCGGCGGGTCATCTTGGGGTGGCCGGCAGGGCAGCGCTCAGGGAAGTCAGGGGCACACCACAACCCCTGTCACAGGCTATCCCCTGTCTCACGATAAGGCTTTATCTCCAGGAATGGACACTCCCTATGCCAAGAGAGGTGAGGAAAGGGCTGCGAGCATCATCACTGGGCTGCAGCCCCACACAGCTGCCAGGGAAAGCTCTCGGGGGCTCGGCCATATTTCCAGGTTGTGGTACCCAAGGGATTTGCAAGCCAGACCCCTTGGTGAGTTTGGAGATGGGAGAGGAGCATGGTCTGCACAAGCCCGACCAACCATCCATGCTGCAGGCGGCACAGTGTCACTGCAAGGGGTGCCAGGAACCTGGGCAGGGAGACCTCAAACCAGGCATGGCGGAAGGAGGTGAAGATACTTTCTGGGAGATGACAGAGGAAATCATGGAGAGAATTACAGAGAGGGCGATCAGACAAGCCTTGGCTTGGAAGAAGTAAAGGCGTTAAAGCTGAAAAAGCAGTGGCTAGGCTGAGGGGAATAATAAATATTAAAAGCAACAGCAGGAAGAAACAGATCAATTGGAACAGCTGGAAATGAAAAGACGTGAGGACATCAGTGACGTTACAGCGCGGAGCCGGGAGAGATGCAACAAAGACTGAGGAGACATTAATGGATTAAAAAAAATAAAAAAAAATAGAAGTCTCTGAGAGATGCCGGATATGAGAAAGGAAGATGTGAGGAGTCAAACCTGGTTACAGGGCTGGGAGGCAAGGAGATGACAGCTAGGGGAGGGACAGGGGGGTAAGGAGACATAAGGTAAAGCTCGCGGGCACGCAGAGGTAGGGAGCTATGGCAGCAGTAGACAGCTGTGCACAGGGTAAGGGGTCTCCTCATCAGCCTGAGTTTGTGCTGTACCACACTGCAGGGAGATGAGAGGTCGGTGGTGGGGAGCTGGCGAAGCTTGGCCCAGAGTGGTATAGCTTTACAGAACACAGCACCCCGGATCAAACCCAATGCCAGCAACTCATCTAGGCGTTGTTACACAGGTTCAAATCAGTTGCTGTGGAAATATTTTTGGTTCAGGGGCTGGGTGGATGGCAAACCTGCTTGTACAGACAGAGAGGTGAGGCAGAAAATAAACCCATACAGAAAAATGGGAAGAGAAGCAAATGAAATCTTCACCCTACTTGCTTGACACGCATCTGCCAAGACATCACAGATCAGATGAAAGCTGGAAGGGCCAGTTTTTAAAAGTTATCATGTTTTCTGAATACATTCAAAATTGAACCCAGATGCTCTCAATTAAGATTTTTCTTCAGCTCACACATTTCTGCTCATTCTTAGTTTTCAGGCTGGAAAACCTATAATTGGGTTTATCTTCCTGCCTCTAGAATTTTCTTGGGTGAATCTTGTTTCCCAGAAATCCTTTCTTAGGTTTATTTTTTGTTATTGTATGGGGTTGTTCTTGACTGAATTAAAAGAAAAAAAGAAAAAGGAAAAAGAAAGCTTGAGTTGCAAAAAACCTTAACCTACCGTTTTCTGGCCTTTTTGCTTTCCCGTGCTAGTGCCCAGGTCTGTAAATTCCCAGTCAATACGAGGGAACACATATTTCACAGAGACAAGTGGTACAAGAGCATCGGCAAATGGGAAGAAAACCAAGGGCTGACACAGGGTAGGACTTGTATCAGTCAGCCCACTAATTCAGCAAAGGAAGGCAAAACTGGTTTGCCACTGTTAACTTGCATTTTAATCAGTTCATATAGCTGAACATACAGTCCTTTCAGGACATGATAGAATGATTAAAAATAAGACAGGAAAGAAAGTCATTGATATCTTATATCATGCACTGCTTATCTAATACTAATGATTACTAGCAAAACTACTTATTTTCCCCTAAGGCACAGGATCTTCAGGTTCTTGCTATTTTGCTTCCATTCCTCTGTCCAGTTTTCCACTGTTTTTCACGGTATTGAAGGCTCTGTATCACATCTAAGGATCAGCCTATAGAGAGGCATTAAAGAGGGAAGAGAAAATTATTTTTCTAGCTCCTTGTTACAGCAAGATGCTTTGATAGGAATAATCAAATTTCTTCAGTATTCATTTCCGGATCTGCACAGAACGGCTAGTAGTTAGGAATCTGAAAGACATTCTCTGGGAATAACTGTGGGCACCAAGGTGCCCCACAGGGAAAGGCTACCTTATTATCCCCATTGCCGCACAGTCATCAGTTGGCTACTGTCATGGAAACAGAGCTGTGCAAGATAGATATCCATTTACAAGAGTGTTGTCATCAATTTGATGCAGCCAATGTACGAATAACAGAAGCCTTCTCCCTGCAAATGTGATTGCTGCACTGTTCACAGCAGAAAAACCTGTGGCATGAATTATTTTATTTTTTTTTTACTTCATTGCTGAACAAGGCTGGGATGCAATAGAAATTATGCCCTTGGCATCTTGTACAAGGCCACATAAACAACAGGAAGCCTCTTCTTGATGTCCATTGCCTTATCCATGCCTTTATAGTGCAGAATTGAGACAGACCCTTTTATGTAAAAAAAAAACAAAAAAAAACCAAAAACACACCTGTGTTCCATGTTCACATTCATTAGGATAGAAAGGAGGAAAAACAAAAAAAGTAGACTTTCCTGTTATTTAATTGAAGGATAGAAGGTGGGGATGGATGGTTTTTTTCCTGTCGACATTTGATCATTCTATGAATTAGTCACGATGGTCAAATTATCTTCAAATATGTAAAGCGCAACCTTTTAAGTAGATTAATTTACGAGCTTGCTTCGTGGCCCTCTGCATCAATTTACCACTTAGTCCTAGATGAAAGGACTGTTTGCCTCAGTGAGGTGGCACCGAAGACATGACAGTGGAGGGGTGTGAAAACAGCACTTGTCTCGTTCCTCTAGTGAGAGCAGGGTGCTCCTGTCATGTGTTACAGGGAGAGAAAACTTGACCACCTTTTCCATAGCACAGGCTCAAAAAGAACACAATTATCTCCCTTATTAACTCAGAGAATAAGAAACAAGGACAAGAGAGGACGTGAGGACAGCAGGGTGTTAAAATTTTAAAGTTTTGATCGCCTCCAAATCTGATCTGGGTTTAATCCATTGTTTAACAGCAGAATTTGGCCCAAAGCATCGCTGTCCTGTAGGGATGTTGCACCATTTATATGGTGGGTAGTTTGGTCACTTAGCGGTGCCCACTTAAACCAGGTCATCATTAGCAAAACCACGGAGATTATGTTAAAAAGCAAACCCAGGGCTACATGCACAGCTACTTGCAAGGGCCATGGAGCCATGCAGCTGTGCAGTGCACTCGTGCTGTACCTTCCGCAGGCTGTTTCACTACCTCAGAGGTACCCAGATGGGGCTGCCAGTGCAATGGGTAACCCTCCTGTTCCCCTGCACTGCGCTTTGTCCGGGGGAAGAGAGTCACAGTCTTTGCCATCATGGAGCACCTGACCCGGAGGGGCCCGCAAAGCTGCGAAGAAGGTGGGTGGCCTGGTTTCAGCTGGAGTAGAGCTAAATTTTTTTTCTAGTGCGTTTCAGCTTTGGTTTAAAGGGAATGTGGATAATGTATATTGTTTTAGTCGTTGCCAGGTGATGTTTATATCGGTCAAGGACTTTTTTCAGCTTCCCACAGAAGCTGAGAAGGAGCATAGACAGATCGATGGTATAGCCAATGGAATATTCCATACCACAGATGTCATGGTCAGTATATAAATGGGGGTTGGCTAGGGGGACAGGGATCCTCAATCACTGCTCAAGAGGGACTGGGCAACCAATCACCAGGTGGTGAGAGCAACTTGTGTTGTATTACTTAATTTTGCATATTCTTTTACCATTATTATTATTGTAATTTTCTTTTTCTGTTATTAAACTGTCTTTACCTCAACCCATGAGGGTTTTTATTCCTTTCCCTCCTTTTCTTCCTCTTCTCCCCACCCTTCTTGGGTGGGGAAGGGGGACAACTGAGCGAGTGGCTGCGTGGTCCTAGCTGCCAGATGGGGTTAAACCACAACGGTGGGAAATAATGCACTGATAAAGACAGCAAAAGCAGATCTGGCACAGGTGAGAAGGAACACCCCAAGTCAAAATAAGCTGCAAACTTTTATATTAGGCACCAGTGAAGGAGACTGAGAAACAGGATGCTCACCTCTTCTCCCCACATTTCAAAGAATTTTTATTAATCAGGAAAAGTTCAGAAAATAATAATTTGTGATACAGAAAATTTACCTTATCGCTTTGGACTGAGGCAGCCCAATCAGCAAAGTGTATCCAGAACTTTATCTAGACCTGATTAGTTAAGATTCTTTGTATGCTTACAAAGAGAAACAACCATATATTTACAGATTAACCCAATCTATCAGATAAAGGTTTAAAAAAAATACTCAGTGACAGCAAGATTATTCTAGCCAAATTCAGCCTAAAAGGAAGCAGAACGTTTCTTTCAACATTGATCATTGGAAGCAGGCAGCTCGCAATGTGCTGGATCTGAATGATGCAAAGTCCTTAGCTTTTCAGAAGAGAGATACTTGAATTCAGTCAAAAAAATAAGTAAAATGAAGTTACATGACCTATGTGACAGGGAAAGTCAGATTCAAGGATCATAATGGTTTGTCCGGCATTTAACTGGACTGATCCTTGCCTCTCTGAGGGTCAGGGTTAGGACCTCTGCCAGGAGATGTTCTTCAGGAGTGGGAGGTCCTCAGCCTGTGGCTGCAGTGAGAAGCCCTCTGTGAAGGGCTCCAATAGGATTTTTGCTTGTTCAGCACCTCCCCATTCATACATATTAATTTAGAGCATCCCAATTGGGAAAACCTTTTGTCCCTTAATGATCCGGGAACTACACAGAATCAGGATTTCCACCATTCCCACAGAGATTATTTCTAAAATTTATCCTATGCTACATTATGCAGGTTTCTACAAAAAAATTCAGCTTTTTTTCAGTGGTCCATAGATAAGTCTTCCTTCTGGAGTATGCAACCAAATGCTTAAGTATCAATTATTTCAAAGAGAAAAAATGTGAAACTGGACCAGTTGCTTGTACTAGCGAATATCCCAAGAAATAAACTTCTAACCGCGGATCAGAGAAAAAACACCTTCTGATGCTTTATCTGGAAGCAGAGGTCAGATTACAAGAAGCAACACTCAAAATCCAAGACTGTAGAGTGGTTTCTGGCACAAACCACAAAAGGAAGACGATGATGGGGATAGACACACCTCTCTGGCTTCCATGGTCCCTGCACTGTGCATGGGCATATCTGATATTGCATTTCATACTTAAGAAACAGATTGCCATAAAGGTGCAGCAATATGGCCCAAGACAAATTAACAGATGCCGTCTCTGCTTTTTCCGAGTCCCCTGGGGGTGGCAACTTCGGATTTAACTGCTGAAAAAAGCAGTTAACCATAATCTGATGCCAGATGTTTAAGAATTGAGTGGGATTCTCAGGAAAGGGTTCCCATGGAGGAGAATCAGCACGCAGCTTCGGGGGGGACGTGCCAGCACGAGCAGAGTAGCAGCTTCCTCCTGGGACACAGAAATGGAAAGCGATGGGGCAAAAAGGTGGAGGCTTCTGCTAACTGCAGTCAAGTATGCTGATTAAATAAACCAAAAAAACCCCACAAACAATAGCAATAAACCCACTACAGGTAAAAACATAATTTCCTTCACATTATAAAACACAGGGAGGCAGCACAGAGTGCTGGTAAGAGGGACAAAAACAAACGCGCATAACTGGAAGCCCAGCCAGAAATGTGCTTTGTGTTTGCAGAATTCACTTAAAACCATGAGTCTTCTCGTAATTTAAATCCACGGGGACTTTCCCTCCCCAGGAAGCTAATTAAACTACACAGCATGTTTTGTTAGCTAACAAGAAGCCTGTATCCTTTATGGGCCTATGAAAAACCCCACGAAAGCTAGGCTATCACAAGCACGCGCTGTGCACACAGTGCTGATGTGGCCAGCACATACTGCTGTGTAACATCAAACACACTAGTGCTTCTCAAATGTGTTCCTAGGCTTTCACAGCCTTTGTTTCCTTTTAATTTTCAGTTTCCATCCATTTCCACCTGTTACAGACGTTGTTTATTTTCCACTCAGCTGGCCGGTTGCAGGCACAGCTGATACCACTCCATAGATGGGGACGTTGCCACTCCGTGAGTATTTATGCAATACCCCACAGAATAATCCTGGATCTCATCTGCCTGAATACAGGCAGAACCGGAGGAGGTGGATGCGTGGCCACCTAAGTTTGGGAGGAAGAAAAACCACAGAGGGAGTGACTTTTGTGCTGCCCCTTTCCCTCTGGGAAGAGCCCCCAGTCCCATGCTGGCAGCATCGCGCACGCAGCCCCCTGAGCTGGGTAAGCTCCCCACAGACCATCACTCTCTGACACCAGGAGCTAGCACTTAATTCACGCTATCCGTTTTTTTGGTGATTTTGTCCCCACGCATGATCAATGTTGTGTCTCAAAATCTGCACCACTTGCTGTTGCTGTGCATGACCTCGGAGGTTTAATCGCCAGCAGCCCGTAGCTGAGCCCTGAGCTCAGCACCCGGACGAAGGCCAGGATACAGTTTGTGCTCGTGGGAAATCCGCGGATTGCAGAAAAGCAGCCTGGAATCTTCCTCCTACGCCCCTAAAGATACGGGGCACATCCTGCCCTAGTGCAACTTGATCTGAACCACTGGTAGTGATGGAGATACACCCCTTTGTCTGGGCTTCACAGGCCAGTTTAGATCAGGCTATACCATTTGTATGGCTGGGATAAGAAGGATGAAGTGGGATTTTAAAGAAATCTAGTCTTTGCAAGGCGCAGTGATGGACACGGTACAGGAAAACGGCTGGTGGCTGAAAGAAGGCTTGACTCCAGCTCGCAGGATATCTTGCCTCCCATTTTGACCCAGTTTCTCTAGCTTAGATCAGCAGGCATGACCATGGTGGTGGTCATTTTTTTTTTCACATGGCTTGGCTAATTTTCACATGGCTTGGCTACTGTGAGATTGCCAGGTCCCAAACCATCTCCTCCTCTCTCAGTGCATCGAGTACAATCACCCCATCCTGTCTTTTGTGTCAAAATCGGCCACCCCAGCTGATCCCATCCTCCCCTCTGCCAGCAGCCCTCCTTCCTGCAAGTGGGAATGGCCCCCAGGCAAAACCTGGAAAACCCTGACTGAATTTTTCAGGCAAGCAGGATACACTAGAAGACGACTTGAATCTCTTTGCAGACTTTTTGTTCTGCTCCCAGCACAGCACACTTCCAACCCAGCTTGGTTTCTCAGTACTATAACAATACAGAAGTATTGATAATCCTAGTACTATTACAAAGCGTAAAAAGTCCATGCATTAAGGTCCATACCTCGCCATGCCATTTTTGCCTTTTTTTGTAAAGCACCACGCACAGATATGAACATGGATACATACATGCAGTACGTTATCTTTTTGTGGCCTAACATGGAAGTACCTACAGACAATACATAATAATTTGTGCATCTTTTCACCCTATAAATTGTTTTCAAATGTTTGGGGGAGGGGGGGAGGGAAGGAAACCAGGATGTAAAAGGAGTCTTTCCAATAATTTCCTCTTTTCTCTCTCTAACCTGCAAGTGCCACATGGAAATTCCTCCCAAGAAAGAGACGCACCTGCATTATTAAATGCACTCAACTCTTTCCTCTATTGAGAATAAGGAGGCGCCTCATAGGGCAGGCTAGAAAGCACATATTTTGAAATATGGGATACTGTAATTATTTCTACTCCCTTTTAAGAATACAACATCAATAGTCAAGCGGCAAATGCTCCCTCCACGGTACACCAGAGGAAAAGCCAGATAGCTTGTTTAAAATTCAACACGTCAGCCAGAAAAAATGCAGCCAGAGAGAAAAGGCTGTGCATTTCTGCTAACTGTCTTGAAAGAAGACAGAAGCCAGACACAGGCCACATCAGAGGTGACAGCGATGACCTGGAGTGAATCCTGCCCAGCCAGCTCACAGAAACCTTCATCCTCTCTCCTGGGGCCAAGACCCTGCAGCCAACAGCCTTCACCTCACCCTGTACCCAAACACCACTAAGACAGCAAACCTGTCTTCAACTTTCCTTCATTCTGGGGAATAAAGTGACTTTTCTGCTTTGTATGGTGCTGGGAAGTGAATTTATTGATACTGGTAAGTGTGCAACTATTGCAGTGGTATTACAGTGCCTAGAGATAACTAATACCCGCAGTTTTCCAGACTGTATAGGAAACTGATTCTTTTTGTGTTACCCCCACATTTAAATTCAGGCTGGGAATCTTGACCGTAGTTTTCCCTAACATTAACGAAAGGGCCCAGCTGAACTATGAATTTTAATGTATTCAAGTGATCTATTAATGACAGCTCTTAAAAACACTGATGTTACTCTGTGCTCAAACCAGCATTAACTCCAACCCAGCTCTGGCCAGCATTCCTGAAGCACAGCTGTCTGGGGAAACACACAAGTAACAAAGCGAGGCAGCATGGATATCTGTGGATATGGTTACAACCAGGTTTCCAGCACTGAATAGGAATGATAATGGTCTTTTCCTGTTCAGTCCAGCAAGCTCGCTTATACTCTTTGAACCTTTAGGTATCATTTAGGTCCTCATACTTGCATACGAATCACAACATTATTTTCATATGTATGACATAGAAGTATATACACACACACACACATATATATACACAGAGAAAGGAATTTTCAAGAACTCGGAAGACTAACTTTTCTGTTATGCATTTCTGCAAGTCTTGAGAAGAGTTTCCAAAGCATTTCACATCACAGCGAGTTCATTGTACATGTGCGAGAGCTCACAATAAGCAGCTTAGGAAAAAATAAATGCAGATAAGAGGACAACACATCCCACCACTATGAAATCCAAAATTAAAAATGCCAACAGCTTTCTGACCAGCTCACAAGACATCCTTACATGTCCTTATTACATACTGTACATGTCCCTATTAATGTTCATGCTTTACACTCTGAATTGCAGAGCGATTCGTACTCACTGTGAAAGTAACCACAGTGCTTCTCGTGCTAGTGTAATTTCCCATGGCTGCTTTCTACTGACTGCGTTCACTCTAGCGTAACATTTTTTTGAGAGCAAGTTAACAAAACACAATACTTCATGATATGCTTATTTCCTCCAAATGATACTGAAAAGCCAAGAGGTGCCCCACTGTACTCTTGCATGCACTCCAGTACAACGGCATGATCCATGGGCTTTTGTGGCATATATTACAAATCTTCAATCCCTGTGCCAAAAAGAAATTTGTTATCAATGGAGTTGCTTGTGATGGAAAAGGGTCACTGTCTGCCAGGGGAGGTTTCTTCTACTCGTTTTTCTCATGACTTAGGATATAACAGCCTTTTTTCCTTCAGTCTTACATACATTAAAACTTTGTCTTGTGTTAGTTGATAAAAAAAATACACACGCATACCAGTCACCCTTGTATTAAATGTGACTGATTACACGTTTTCGAAGTCAGGTGTCCAGTCTTCTCAAGGCAATCTCCTTTTCATCCTGCCCTGTGTCTTTCACAAAGCTGACATTTAGAAATTAATTCTTTTCAAAATATCCTTTTACAGATCATCCAGGAGAGTTTTCTGATTTCACACAGGATCTTCATTGTGCCTTCAACTTCTGCCACTGTTTTCTACTCTTGCAGTTTTTGTTCACGAAATCATTCTGCTAAATTCTGCTCATTATTCTACTAAAGCCACACATGAACAAAACTATCAAAAATAAGGATGTTTTTAATGCTGTTTGAAATAGATGTCTGCTTGTGTTCCTCAAAATTGCAAGAATTAACAATAAAAATGGATCCATCTGAGTCAGGTTAGTAAGAAACTTAAGGGAGTGAAAAGGAGCAGCCTGAACTCCATCCTGGGAGCTGCTGCTGGTGATAAACCCAGCAATGAAGTTTGCTTTGTAAAGAAGAGAATGGACTTTATCTGTAGGGACTTAGGAGGGCCCCTCTGACAGACAGAGAGATATGCTTTAAAAAGGTGCAAATCTGTCCAAGCAACTTTGGAGGGGCCTGAAGTTTTGAACATAAGTATCATCCTTTTAGCTGGTAAATATCGCACTTTATCTTCCATTTATCTTGTCTGAAATCTTACTCTCCTGTTAACGATATCCTGATTTTCCTTTAAAAATGTCTTGGCTGCTTGATTTTTATAGATTGATAACTACACAAATCTACTGCTGTGATCATTCCTTCTCCTCTGCATTTATAGTCTTGCATCCATTAGGTCTGCATATATATATTCAAATAGGCACTTCAATCTCTGAATTTCTTGACAGAGCAATCTAATTTTTATAATTTATTTTTTCTTTTTATAGTAGCAACATTTCATTCCCAGTAAATTACCAATTTGTTGTTATCAGTGAGTGCAGTAATAGAGCTCAACACTTTTCATTGAGAAGCAGCAAAAATCTTCCTTCTACTTGACAATGTAATAAAACCCATGTGATGTCAAGAAGTCATATAAAAATTCTTGAGACAGCACTGATTTGCAGCATCTGGGGGAGGCAGGGGTCAAAAGTGAAAGCCTACTGGAAGAGTGCAATGCCATCAGTGTCAAATACTAAAGGCTTTGTGGTAAATATTTCTCAGATCCGTACATCACAGTCTATACCATGTTAATTATATCAGAGTAATTTGTCTCAAAAAAGCACACAGAATTAGTTTTTTTTACGTGATATGTGGGTATCTTTGTGTAATGATTATTACATTCCTTAAAACTGTAAGCAGATTTAATACTAAAACCTGGAGGCATGTTTCCCTTCAGTACTGCATAAAATTGCAGAGGGGTGAACGAAAGACTTATACTGAACTGAATTTTTTTAAGGTGGATGTAACCATTTTGAATTGAAACAGAACTTTTTGGTTTTATTTTGTACAGAGAAAAAAAAGAGGCAGAAATTTCTCATGGAATAATTTGTATTAAAAAATTGAATGAAATGCCTGTGGTTTTGGTTTTTGGGGTTTGTTTGGTTTTTTTTTTTTTTTTTTTTTTTTTAAACTATGCCCTTCTCCCTGCATGTTTTCTTTCTATCTAAAGACACTTGCAATAAAACTGATGCTATACAAGTTTCTTAGTTCTCACCGACTGCAGAAGCAGATGAAGCACTCCAGGCACTTGGATTCACGTCTGCCTGCGCTGGGCAACTTCCCCCATCCTGGGCATATGGGTCTGTGTCTAACTCAATTCACATTCACTTAGCAGAAACAGAGCAGCCACAACACAAGACTGAGGGTCCAAAACTCTCAGAAAAGGGATCAGGGCATTTGCCTCGGATAGAAGTAGCAAAAGTGTCTGTAAGCTCCAGATCTACACGATTCAGAGCAGGCCCCTCAGCCTGGATTTCCCAAACCCCACACAAGTGTCCCAGCCACTAAAATACCAACTACCTTAGAAAGGGAAAAATCATCTTCAGAAAAAAAAATTTCAAAGTGCTTGTTTTCATTGCAATGCATTTTAAAAAAAGTTCACAACGTCAACTTTAAAAAAAAAAAAAAAAAGGAAGAAAAAAGAAGGGGATTCTCCTTTACCAGCCCTCCATGCTCTGGTGGTATCAGCACTGCCAGCCTAAGCACAGGCTTCGCATCAGTGAGCCCACCACTTTCTGTCTCCTCATCCATGCCCCTGCCTGTCTCCAAAGCTGCTCATGGAGGAGCTTTGGTTTTAGCTGCTGGCTGGGGCTGTAAGGTGCACACTCACACCAGAGGAGCACAAGGGCTTACAAAGTCCCTGGGCAGGCCCCATGCCAGGGCCAGGCTCAGGTCTGTGCTTAAACTGCCAAGCACATCCTCAGGAGTTCCCTTTCAAGAGCCAGTCTTGGTCAAGGAGGCAATATCTTGCCCTCCTAGATCGCTGTTTGAGCTGCAGTGGACTTCAGATACCCGCTCTGCCCAAAGACAACGAGGGATCCCCTGGCTGTTGCTCATCTCCCCCTGCACTCAATCCACCCAGGATACAGCCAAGACCTACAACATACCTGAGGCACTTGCATTTTCATCTGGCTCCACCAAAACATCTACTTTTGGCCAGCACTGTTGTCACTGAAGATGCTGGCCCCCAAAAAGGTATTGGGAGCAGAGGTAGGAACAGACAGTGTCGCTCCTGGCACTGGCAGCAGATAATACTTCCATTTGCTTCTCCAGATCCCTCTCTGGCCATGGTCAGAGACTGTTAATATTGCTGTTTCAAAAGAAGTTTCCACTCTACCCAGTTTGCATTCTTATCCTGGCCTATTCAACAGGGAAATATCTTAATAACAGTGTTACGAATTTCCTGGGTTAAGAGATTGCAATTTAATAAAAAAAGGAATTAGGTCCTGCTTAGAAGTCTCCAGCAGGAGGAACACGTTTCTCATTCGACCCGTGGCATCGAAAGGAACAGATGATATAATTGGTGAAATGCTATGTAAAGGCAATGTGTTGCTCTTAGTCTCAAGCATGCCACACCGTGCAAATCTTAATGGAAAAACAGGCTCATGAACACAAACATGGAAGGTAAAAACTGCAAATCAACATGGGTAAAGCACAAATCTGCGAATGAGAAGACCAAAGTTGAAGACCTTCATTGACTTTCTTGAGCTCACAGTTTAACACCCTTCAGACTCAGTTTCCCTGTAGCAAAACAAGAATAAAGCTGGATTTCTCCCGGGGCACAATTTGCTTCTATTTCCCTACAGAAATACAAAATAGATGAGCAGCATTATTGTGGTAACTTAAAATACCACACACTGGAAGCTATTTTAGCATAAGTTCACAAGATAAAAGCTTGAGTCTTAGGCAAACCCCAGGGGGACACTGAGTTTAGCAGGTCAAAAGGAAGGCCTTTCAAATCTCTTTCATGTGCATAAAGGCATGAAGTTCAGAGAAAGCTCTTTACAAATTCCATAAAGCCAAAGAAAACAAACAGTCTGGTGCTTGGGGAGACAGGGGTAACGTTCAGTTTGGAAACTGCAGGTGCAATCAGCATTTCTCTCTGTCACACAGAGAGAACACCAACATCCTTTTTTGCAAAGAAAAGAAGAGATTCGGAACTCCAGAGCAAACTGAAGTCTTAGACTATACAGTCTAGATTAGTTAGTCTAAACAGCCCCTCCTTCATGCCCTATGGAACAGCTCCCATTAGCTCACAAGCGTGTGATACTTTTCAGTAATCATAAGATCGTTCAGGCTGAAGGGACACCTCAGGATGTCTCTAGTCCAACCCTCTGCTCAAAATGGGGTCCAAGCTCATTTTGGAGCACAAGTCTGAGGAGCAGCAGCTGAGGGAGCTGGGGTGGTTTAGCCTGGAGAAAAGGAACCTGAGGGGAGACCTTATCGCTCCCTACAACTCCCTGAAAGGAGATTGTAGAGAGGCGGGGGTCGGTCTCGTCTCCCAAGTGACAAGTGACAGAACAAGAGGGAACGGCCCCAGGTTGCGCCAGGGGAGGTTTAGGATGGGTATTGGAAAAAGTTTCTTCACTGAAAGGGTTATCAAACATTGGAATAGGCTGCCCAGGGAAGCGGTTGAGTGACCATTCCTAAAAGTATTTAAGAAACAGGTAGACATAGTGCTTAGAGGTATGGTTTAGTGATGGTTTTTGGGTTTTTGTCAGCGTTAGGTTGATGGTTGGACTAGATGATCTGAAGGGTCCCTTCCAACCTAGGCAATCCTATGATTCTGAGCCAAGTTCAGACTAGGTTGCTTAGGACTCTGTCCATTTGGTCTTAATAAATACAAACAGATTGCTCTTTCTCTCTCTTTAATGGCTAAAGCAAGTTAATATTGGTTTTGACGAGAGTCCTGCAGTCATAGCAAGCAACTACAAACCAGAAGGCACATTATTAAGCCAAAAGTGTGACTGTGTAGTGACACTGTAAATAAGCATCTGCTAACAAATGGCCCCAAGAAGAGGCCAATGCAGTTAGAGTAAAAAGCAACGACAAAACCCCAAATCCATTATGCATTCCACATTGAAGGTTAGTATTTTAATCAACAGTATTTTGTCTTTCATAAATAACCTGTCTTTTGCATTTAGATATTCATGGCAATGTACTCCACCTGACCTCAAACTCGCTCAACAGTAATTTAACAAACAGAGTTCCTAGTTCCTACATTTCCTAGGTATTTGCCAGAAACAGAAGTTTTGCCAGCCTAACCCCAGCCTGCTTCAGCTGCTGGAAGATGATGATTTGTCCCAGGTGGTAACTCAGCCCAAGCTGATGGAAAAGGTTGCTTGGACACACCTGCATTCAATTTTTGTTTCAAAGTTTCACAGAAAATCCAGTTTCGTTGCAATACTGAAAAACTCATCCTTACCAGCTCAGTTTTAGCTTTAACACTGGATTTACCCAACTCAAAACCTGAATCCTTTAGGAGATGAATATTTGTTAGGAGTGAAAGAATACGAACGCGCTACTGTCCTGGTCATATGGTAGAAGAGGCATGCAGATATGTTTTATGTTATACACTTAATGATGGACATTAAGTTTTAGAACACCCAG
This sequence comes from Dromas ardeola, assembly GCA_013398915.1. Taxonomy (NCBI): domain Eukaryota; kingdom Metazoa; phylum Chordata; class Aves; order Charadriiformes; family Dromadidae; genus Dromas; species Dromas ardeola. The sequence goes on from VYZM01001434.1 coordinate 309,513, forward strand.
CCCTACCAGAACTTACTGAATCTGTGATACTTTGAACAAAAGAAGATGAATATACCTATATGTATACAGACAAAAACATATATGGTCACATATATATATATAGGTGTATATATGTACACGTACAAATTAATAATAGTAACAAATGGCGCTCTTCTTACATGTCTAAACAAAGGGAGCTTTCTCATAAATCATCTAAAGGGAATAAATGCACCAGAAGATACTTTTAGTAAAGCCCAGATAAAAGCAATAACTTTTCATAAGCCAGTTATATCAGCAACACACCATGGACTGGTAAAGGATAGGCCTTTATCATTACATTTTCCTCAGTCAGTATTTAATAATAGACAGTCATTTTTAATAACAAACATGTAAATAACTAACACTTCAAAAGCACAAAACTTGTTGGGGATTTTTCTTCCTTTGCCAGTTATTAGGTATTTAATTTGTTCATGAGACAAAAAGGCAAAGGTTTCCACTGAACTTGGGGAATGTTTTTCCATGAATGACAGTATAATAAGATTTTCTCAAGACATGCTGACCTGTTGCCTTGAGATTTGATAATAAAGTGCATTGGTAGTACATGTAAGGAAACAGACATCATGATAACAATTTAGAGAGACAGGCCAGAAGTTTTTCCTTAGACCAACAAGGCCTCCAGGTACTTCTAAAATAGATCTTTCCAGCATCAGTAGAATTATACTAGAAACGAACAGGGTATCATTTTGTGCCTTGGGTGCCATAAGAGACTGAGACCCACCAAGTTTCTGAAACTATGCCTAACATAAAGCAATTTACATGGCAAGGCTAAGGTCAGTTGGATTACTTAGCTGCTTGAAAATAAATTCCTACACATCTGCATAACTTAAGTGTCATATCTAAATACATTTCTATTATTATATTGAATTACTGACCTGAGATCGCAGTCTCAGCCCTTCTGCGCAGACTGCCTGGCTTGCAGAGCTCAGCTGTGATGAATGCCTCATCAACTCACCCTGTTGGGAAATAACGAGCTTATTTCCTTCCAGCCCCTCTCTCAGTAGTTTGGGGCTTTTCCTGGAGGTATTTGTGATAAGTGATTGTAAAATCCTGCAGGCTAATACTCCTAAGAGATTTTTCCAATCTGTTTTTGTTACCAAGTGGGAATTCCAACCCCACCTCTATTCTGTTAAACGTAGGGGACACAAATTAAAGAAAAAAAAAAGAAAGAAAACATACCCTTCAATAGAAAGATGTTTAGTAATAGTCCTTAAAAAAAGAGGCAGAATATAGAAAGTCTTCTATTAAGGACTTACACAATATGAAACTAATACTACAAAAGGCCTGGCATGTCAGTATGCATGTAATTTAGGATATGTTGAATATTTAAGCCCACAAAACCCTCTCTTGCTTTCTTCTCTTCTGCTCTGCTTTTTGAGGGTGTAGCTCCAATTCTACCTAAGAGAGCAGAGGATAAAGACTTTAGGTTTTAATACACACCGTATTTTCTCTCGATTTAACACCAAAGAAGGAGGAGAGCCAGACTCCGCTACAGCCACCCTGGGGCATGTCACCGGCTCGCTGGACCCCATCCAGAGAGGTGGAAAAGAAAAAATGGGAAAGGTGTCAGCAACCAGAGAGGAGATAAATCAGGAGACAAAAATTCGTCATGGACTCTCTTCTCTGTGCACACTAACGAAATTATCCCTGAGTACCGCGCCCTTTCCCTGGTTATTTCAGCTGGTGCCAGCCCCAGGGGCACCCTGGTAAAGCTGGGGTGCTGGCTACAGCCGCAGCTGGCACCCTGCCTTTGGGCACCATTCAAATGAGGCTGAAGTGTGAAATCCTTCGGTCGTTGGCTGATTAGCATGCAAGGAAACGTTTAGCATCCTTCTTCTCTGGGCATCTATCTCCCATCCAGCAATCGCCATCTTAGCACCCAGAGGGGCAGAGGAGGAGAGGGCTTTGGGGCGCAAGGACCTGCACCGTGATGTTTTCCAGAGGCTGAAAACCTGAAAGGTTTGAATCCAGAGGCAATCACAGAAACCATAAATCTGCTCTGATTAGTCCTCTCTCATGATACTTTTGGAAAACATTTCCATTCCCATCCTCAACAAGAATTTTCCCCAGTTTTCCCAAAAGCACTCCCACCTGCTACGGAAAGTTACTCAGCTTGAAGAGAAGCTACTGACACAACCATTCACCCTGCAGAGTACCATGCAGTGGTGCCTCTGAGAATTAGACCCTTGAAAAGACTCAGGTAGAAGCCAAAATTGTACTCGGCTCTAGTAAAAGAAACTAGTGGCTGACCTAGGGAGCTGTGTGGAGAGGAGGGCATCACCCAACGGAAGAGATGTGCCTCTCCTTTATCCTCACTTCTGTCAGTTTGGCCCTTCGCTTCTCAACAGGACATCATTTTAACTGAATGATATTTCATACAAGAAAAAAAAAAGGCAAAATCTTGTTTTGGAGTTTTGATGTTCTGTTTGTCTGTGGATTTTTTTTGATGTTTCAATAAGAAAATGTTTGCGCTTAAAATGCAGATTGTGTTTAACCCAAGTGTCCTTTTTTTCCATTCAGTTTTTCAGTTTGGAAGCCACCTTAAAGAGCCAGTTAACTTTAAAGAGCCAGTTATCACTCAGCCCTGGTTATAGCTCCAGCCCAGCAAGAGCCGTGAAGCCCAGAGGTGAGCAGGGTGAGCATCTTCTCTTAATACAACAGGTGTGGCACCACTGGAGTCACCAGGGTGTGAAATACAGTGGTGCTTTACAAACACGGAGCCTACTCTCTAGAAACGTTGGGGATTATAAGTAAGTATAAAAAGGACTTCTGTTAAATGCAGTATTTTAACTCATCACCGGTTTGATCTGCCACACCAGAATTCTTCCTGAATCAGATACTAATGAAACCTCTGCTGACTCAGTAACGAGAGAGAAAGCAGACACAGTGTGAGGGGAAAAAAAGAAAATACCAGTTTCACCCAGTGCAAGCCCCCATTCCTTTAAGTGTGCCACCTCTGCCAGAAGAGACGGTAAATCTGCTGAAATAGAGCAATTTGCTATGCAAAGTGGCTGCCACAAGAGGGAGGTCCCATTGCACCGCAGTGGGGCTCACTCACCTCAGCTGCATGGAGCATCACCGACCCCTTCCATCCCCTTCCCATGAACACCTGGTAGCCATCCGCTTCTCTTGTCCTCCTGTTTCTCCAGCCCATCTTGCACGTGAAGGATGCCATCCCCCTGAAACACTCTCCCTTCCCTCACCACATCTCTTCCCTGCCTCTGGAGAAGTTGTCCGGGGCCAAGGGCTAAAAGACATTTTGATTGTACATCACTCCTGACCTGGGCCAGATCTCAGCCAGCCAGGAGTACACTAGGAGCACGTTACAGGCAAGCAATGCTACCTTCTTAGGAGCAAAAGGGAGGTACGTATCTGTTCATCACTCAGGGAGTAGCTGAGACTGAGGCAAAGGGGGAATTAAGCTGCTGTAGCACAACTTAAATTTATTAAAGAATCCCTTAAGGTGCTTAATCATTGTATTTCTCTTCCCCAAACAAATTACTTCTGTTCTGTCTTAGCTCGCTCTCACGCTATGTGAGTTTTGTGCACTATCGTGATGCTGTTTTAATGCTACATTTTATTCTTTTTAAAAGCTTACCTGGAAAGCCTAAGAAAAAAACAATGCAGAGCATTTCATTAATATAGCTTTACATTTCTAACAATGGCACAGGAGCATGTTTTGGTTTTTTTCCAATAGAAATCAATTGTGTATAGGGCCTTGAGATAATTTCAGAGAGAGATCCCAGTTCTGACTTCAAGTCACCTTCTCACCCCTTGTCTTCTGACACAGACAGGGACCTTCACAGGGATCTTCTGACCCTGCAAGTGCTTTTTGGGGAGATCCCTCAAAGATCTGTGCATCACTGAGCCCACGATCTAGCAGAAGCTTTAGGGTTATTTGGCACAAACCCATGACTCGTGTAACTTGTCAGAGCCTCGTGGAAGTCACTAAAACTTTAAGAGCTTGCAGCAGTGGAAGGCCTGGCTTGTGCAGATGCAGGCACAGCTCCTCTGGGAGCTTTGCGCATTTTAGGAAGAGGTTAAAAGCATGCAACATCCTCCTGCCATGATTGGACTGTCAGGCGGCTTTCCCTCTGTCTTTCTATATTAAAAAAAAAAAAAAATCTGTTTCTCAGGCAAAGAGATTCTAGAAAAAAGTGAATGAAAATTTTCCCACAGAAATCCTCTCAGAACTGGAGAGAAAGAGGGGGAAATCCAGCAGAAGCAGCATTCCCTCTGTGTCTGGAGGGGCTAGCCATGAGACATGAAAAAAAAGTTCAACTCCAGTGAAGAAAATTCTTCTCCTGATCTTCTCAAACTGTGCCCTTCGTTGCTGGCCTTTCGGGCACCTCCTACAAAACTGAGGAGACCATGCTGGAATTTCTCCTCCAGATCAGGGCTAAGCAGGTGTGTAAAGTAGGAATGGAGCTCACCAAATATGTCCCTCCCCAAGAAAATGTTCCTCTCCTACTCCAGAATTTGTGCAAAAAACCTTCCCTCCTCTTGTTTTTTTTTTTTTTTTCCACATGCATTCTCCCCTATTTTCTCTTCTTGTCCTTGGAAATTTCAAAATCTTCATTTTTGGACTTCATTAACTCTTCAGATAGGGAGCGATGGGTTGAAAAAAGTGTTGTGCAGTACCTGTTCCCTACAAAGAGTGCGGGAGACGAGTGGAGGTATCTGTCTCTGGTTAGAAATCAAAATGGTTTTCCTAAAACCACTCACGCAGTGCCGGGACCACAGGGCTGTGGTGCACACCACTTTTCAGATAAACAAGAGCCTCCTGCCCTCAAAGACTGTCAGGGCCAGCGATGGGGAGGGATGATACAGGAGCAACATACACCATCTGACCAGCACCTCTGCCAAACACCTACATGCCGTGTTTGGAGCACACTGACAGGCTCGCGTGGATCCAGGATGGCTCTAAGCATGTGCTTAGCCTGAGATGTGGAGTCGGTGAAGACGGCAGCGAGCTGGCAGACACGGGCTTGTGTTTTGCCCTAGGCTGGGGTCTTAACAATGGCAGTGTGTGCCATAAGGCTGCTGCCTCTACTCTCACAAAGCCGGACAATATAATCATCATTTTAAAAAAATAATAATAATTCATTACCAGCTTCTACATGATAAGAAGTAACGGAAGACTGAGGGGCTGTACCCTATGATTGATCTGATGTTCAAAGACATGTCTCCAAGCTGGCACAGCTCCAGGACCTGCCAGTGCACATCCTCCCCCTTTTTTGGCTTAATTCTTCCTGACAGGCCACCTGAATTAGCAGCCCTCTGGCAGTAATTTTTCTTCAGGGAAAACACAGGCTAACAGCATGTACAGAGCTTGTTGCGCTCCTTCCTGGGAAACTCCCAGCTGTGCCTTGAGGCGTGAGGTGAGGGAAAGCCAAAGAGAGAACACTATGAAATAATAACAAGCAAGAAATTAAAAAAGCAATGGCTCTGCCTCCAGGGACCTCGTGCTCCCCACCCTGGGTTGGGATTATTCAGATAAAGGTTATTTCCATGGGCAAAGCACGAGCTGGCAAGGCACAGAGTTGAGCATCCTGAACATGAGATTAGTCTCGCACAATTTCTTCCAGTGGGACTTCATCGTCCTTACAAGTAACTAATGCCCAGACCGCACAAACAGCACAGGACATGTATCTGGCACCATTTTACTGCCTCCAGCCATAGTCCAGCCCCACTGTTCTGTATGGGAGCCAGAGGATTATTTTCAGAGACTGAAAAAAGGCTGAGAAATTTCTTTGCCAGATTATGTTAAATTAATGAGACCCTCTACCCATGTGTTTGCCTTGAACACCGCTGACGAGTCCCTACTTTCTGAGCGTTTCCATGCTGCTCTGTCAGAGGTCACTGCAGAACCTTGTACCAAAGTACAGAGAAGCACTAGAGCATTGCAGAGATTACATGAGGGCAAGGATGACCTCTGCATACATATGCGCTCAGGTTAATATGTAGGCCATGCTGGATTTCCATGGTTTAGTCAGAAATCTTTTTTGCAAAGTAAACCCCAGATTTTGGTCAAAAGCCAGACTGGATCACAGCTGAGATGAATCCAGTTTTATGAAGCATGCCTGAGACACCCTGGAAAATACGATTATGTTCTTTTTTTAAAAAAAAAAATTAGTTTCTTTAACAGTCAGACAGAACTCAGTCAGTGTTGGGAAGCGATCTCTAACTTTTAAATGTCTGTCTCAGATGTATCTCTAGAGTTGGCTCCAGCAATTTGCAAGTTTTAGGCCTGAATTGAAATATCCACACACAGATCAGGTATTATTGCTATTATTGAAAAACCTTCTCAAGTAAAGATTACTTATAGATGAGATGAATATTGAATAAATGTAATCCATGGATTAATTAGCTAAAGACCTATGTTAATCAGAAAGCAAGAAAGGGAGAAACACTAGCTCATTAAGCATTTAGAAGCATGTTGTGTGTGCTTCCAGGATTCAGTTACCCTCTCTCCATAACACAACTGCTTTTTATTTAACACTCGGACGTGTGTGAGAAGTCCAATGTCCTCGCACGTTAAAACTCAAAACTGTCAAATTATATAGCATTAGTCCCCAGCGTGACCAGAAAGAAGCTGAATAGTATAGGACAAAAAATTAGTGCTACAACTCCACAAATTGCTCGCACTCTGCATACAAAGTCTGACATTTACATACGTAATAGCTGGATTCGTGGTTGTGCATTACTTATTCATACCTTGGGTGGGATAACTCAAGGTAAAATACTAATCCATTAATCCGCCCCCCGATCCATAATCCTAAGAAATCATAAAGCCTGCAAGACACTTTATCCTCTTAGGAATATCAGGCTCACAAGATGAGGACGGCAGCGCGCTCGGTGCTGAAGAACGGCAGCATTTCCCCATTGTACAGCTATGGAAGCTCAGGTCAGCCCTACACAGAGCTATTTTGGTATCTGACATCTGTTTGATGCACATGCAGAGACACGGAGAGTCTTCTTGTGCAACCTCTTCTCACAGCGCACAAGATGTCTCGTTGCTCTCCCAGGCCTGCCATCCTTGCGGGTTGTTGCAGACTTTTTGTATATGTTTCTTTTAACTAAGCATCTTCTAATCTTCAAAGAAAGATGGGTGTCAAAAGGACATGAAATGAAGTATATTTTTCTTAGTTAGAATCGCAGAATCATAGAATAGTTTTGGTTGGAAGGGACCTTTGAAGGTCACCTAGTCCAACCCCCCTGCAGTGAACAGGGACATCTTCAACTAGATCAGGACATTTTATAGAATATCCTGCCTTAGGTTTTTTCCATAATATTTTAATGTTGCATATAAACAGCTATATGGTTTTTTATTTAAACTTTATCTTTTTGAGCAAGAGTCTTCGGTGTCCAGCTGGACTACTACAAACACAGTATCACACATGCAAAACCAGCCCAGAGGTGCAGTGAGATCTCCACCAGCCTGATTCTGGGGGGAAATTACAGATCTCTAAGCACTTACCAAAAATCAAGAGGCAAACAAGGCTGACAAGTCTGTGGTTTGGCCTAACCATGCTACACATTTTCCTGGTCTCAGCTTACATGACACCAGTTTGTTGCACTGATCCCTGCCCCTGGAGGCTCCCCAGGCTCACCTGCCCAGACTGACTTCTCCATCGCACCCTCTGGCGCTGCCTGGCCCACCTCAAAAGTGATGGTGGCTCTGCTTCTCCCCCCAAGGACATGTGCCACAAAAGACAAAGACCCTGAGGTTTGTCATCATCCTTGTGTGGCTGCACATCAGCCACAGGTGGACCCTTGCTTCTGGAGGAGGAAGGCATCAGCTGGGGTGGGTTATTTTGTTTATGCTGGTATTTTGCTCTAAGGTAAAGGGAGCAGCATATCATACACAAAGCGGTTTGTTGTACCATAGGCCAAGTCTGAAAGGTAATGCAGGGATTTCTCCTTAAGGGTGAGCGCTTGGGCAGCCACTTTAATAACCCTCTTCATTAGGAAAAAATGCCAGCCATTATGCACCTCCATCCTCTCCGTTTGATGGAGTCCAACGAAGCCGGCAGTGTGAAAGATGACGATCCCTACCCACGCAAGGGGAAAATGCTGCCACCCAGCCTGTAAGTGAGCAGGTTTGGCAGGGTCAGTCTTCCTACATTTGACAGCATAGGTATGGTGGGAAAACAACATCCAAACAGAGTTTACTGCAAATACTTACAGCCACTGAACAGCCACACTGATGTGTTGCCTCACGAGCACTGTACAGTACAGCCACCGTTCCTGCTCTGTCCCCTACACTGGCACCCCTGAGCTATCTCTGCTCCATGCGGCAAGGGGGCCACGTGGGAGGCACAGATTTCCTCTGAGTTTGTTGTGCCCTGGGCCCCTGGGACTGCATGAACAGACATCACAACCTTGCCACCACCTCCATGAGTGCAGACCACCTCTGGAGTGCAGACTGTAAAATCAAAGGATGGGAGTTTTGGCTCAGAGCAGGGGGCAGCGGTATTACCCGGCCACACATTTTGGTACATTGGCATCCCATGAGCTGCCTTTCTGGAAGGCAGAGTATTTCTCAGGAACGGGGTACACAGGTTGTGAAGATGCAGCAAACTGCAGCACAATGAATCTGCAGTCCCCACCGCTTTTCAAAATTGTGTACTCGGTACCTGTGGGTACGCCAAGTGGCACAAGCAGGTCTGGAGCCCGCGGCTGCCCCAGCTGCAGTGAAGATGACGGATGAATTACTGACCATGTAGCAGGGTAGAAACCAGGACACTCAGCTCACTCCTTCCTGAAGCGTTTTGCGTACCTCTGGCAAGGCGTTTTGCATACCTGCTGCTCACATGAGGATACTCTGATCACACAAAGAGCACCCGAGTATGCCCTGGTGGAGAAGAAGGGTGGAGAAGAAGGATGCCCTGAGGCAGAAGTGGTGCCAGCACTGAGCACAGTACTGCAGGGGTGTGATGGGCATCCAGACCCCTTTTGCCTCCTACCACCTGAATCTCCAGAAACCCGGCTTTCATTTAACAAGTAAAATGAAATCCTTAGATCCTCTGTTTGGGAAAGAGATGCTTAGGGCTGAGGCTTTAGGCAACTGAAGCAGTCTGCAGAAAATCAGTTCCAGTAGCCTCCAGCAACTGTGAATTGCTCCGTTTTGCCTGAAGCAGTATTAATGCAATGACCTAGTGATCACATTTGGAACAACTTTTCAATCTACCACATCGACACATAGGATCATAGGTGAAACTTGTTCCCTGGGAAGACCTTCAAGGACCACTACTGCTGTCTTCAGCCCCAGTCAGACCCACTGGTGTGAGGACCACACAGTGGAAATGCTCTGAGTAATGAACTTGTACAGTTAGAGTTGTTAATAATGTATGGGGGTATACTATACATTATGTATTTAGCTCAGATGAGCTGAGCTAAAGTCAAAGGCAGATCAAACAATCCATGGGATTAGACTTAAAATACTTGAAAGGTGCCTTTGGACCAAAATTCAGAGATCAAAAAGCAGCAGAGAGTCTCCCGTTCAGGCTGACACCTCCTCGGGTGCTGCACCCGACCCAGAGCAGGAGTCATCTGCAAGGGTCACTGGTAGAAGCAACCTCAAGTTGATCTCCTCAACATTCCTTGATTTTGGGAGGGAAGGGGGAATTAACTCTCTCTGACAACATTTGGAAAAAAAAAAATCTTTGTGTACTGTCACCATGCCAGATCTCCCAAGGGATGCTGGCACGAGCCAGGAGTCCACAGCAGACTTCATGGATAGCTTTCCTCTTCGAGCACTGTTCCAGCGCAATCCGCATGCCTGCAGGAGAAACCCTGCGCTGGGGATGCCCCGGCTCCCTGAGAAAGCTACAGCTGGGGCAGATGCTGCAGGTTTTACACCAGAGGTTGCTCAGACAAACCTATCCTTGGCCCATCGAAAGGCTGCAAGCCACAGCATGCAATACAATACTTTGCGGTACTAAAGGACCTTCCGAATGAGGGTCTCGCATTAATTAATTAAGCCTCAGAGCACCTAGAAGGAAAATCTATCCTATTTTACCAGCAAGTGCAATGAGTATGCTAAGGTCACACAGAACAGAGGAGCAAAGGAAAGAGAGATCCTCGTGTTCTGACTCCTGACTCCTTGCTGCATCTATTAGCTCATGAGTCCCCTACAAAGGACACACATGGAGGACAAAAGGTCACCCACAGCCGTGCCCCGAGGGGCACCGCACTGAGAGGTTTAATAAGGTGCAGGAGAATGAATAACAGGGTTACACAGATTGACGCAGGTCAGTAAAGAATATGGCATTAAGAAAATTGATCCTTTCAAAGCCTCCGGCCACATGCTTATGTCAGAACCAGACGTGACTTGTGTCTGTGTTTCATACGATACCACCAAGTACCCACCAAAGGGCTTTCCTTCATGTTTAAATAATGAAATGCAATGTAATGCCGACAGGAGCTTTTTCACAGGGAGAAGGGAGCCGAAGGGAAAGTGTTTGGGTGGGCTGAGGCAGAGCCCGTGTCTCCCCTGCCTCTCCCACCCCTCCCTGCCCTCCCCTGCCTGCATGGCTCGCAAGCAGGAGGTCACCAGCGACTGGACGTGCCCATCTGTCTGCAAGGAGACAAGCACATGGGCACTGGAAGAGAGGATAACCCGTATATGATTGGGGTGTGCGAGCACAGCATAGCAGCTACGGTGTCTGTGCAAAAGACGGGAGGCTGTCATGGGGAAGAAAAAGAAATGTGCTTTGCAGGTCATCATGGAAGATGGTTGGTATCGCTATGAGAGCATTTCAGTTTGGATGCTGCCAAATACTTGAGAAAATGTCTCATGACTTTCCAAGCACATCATTTTGCATCTCTCAAAGATTATGCAATTTTGTTTTGCTCATGCAGGGAACTTTTGTCAATTTGCCAAACTAAAGTAAATATTAAGAGCATCACTGTAGGAAAAGAATATAATGTATAATCAATAAGGGACGTTCTGCCAAGCTCAGCTGGCACTTAAGGACTAGCCGTGTAAAGCACTGTGCATGTAAATCCCAGCAACAAATGCAATTACTCTTTGTTCTTTGTCTTGCAGCTGGAATAGAGATTGATGGACAAATCGAAAGTGACACAGAGAGTGAAGGTAACGTAGAGATTAAAAAATGCTGTCTTGTTTGAAATGAAAAGGTGATACCTTTTATTTTTCTCTCTGGCTTGTGACTTGCTCTACAACAGGAACCACTTCACGAGCTACTTGTAAGCAAGCAGATTTTCCCCTTGAGGTTTGACTTATAGTCGTGATATGTAAACCACCATTCTTGAGCAGTCTGTCCCCTTTCAGACACGCTCCTAGAGTAGGTGGCTGTCGGACCCCACGTCCCTTGGTGGTAATCCCTAGTAAAACAGGCATCACAGTAAAATACCATCCTGTGCAGAGCTGGGACTGCTTTGCACCGCACCGAGGTCCTGCTTGCCCTCCTGCTTGCTGAGACCATAACACACTGGTATCTTGATTAATCATGACCACGAGGAGATAGAAATGAAAATGGATTGGAGGCAGACTGATGGCTGTTAAGAAAATCAGGAAGAGCCAGTGGCAGGATTAAAAATAGCTTTAACCCTGGGTATATAGTAAATAAAGAGAAATAGCTAAGGGGTAGGATTATAACACCAAATACAGATAGCTGGCTTATAGGTAAGATCACAACAGCACTGGATAGGTGATATGAATGTAGACACTACTGCAAAAATGGTTCACAGACATGTCTGTACAACCCATAAAATATGAGAAAGTAATTAACAAATGGCTGGGATTTATTTTTTTAATCATATCCGCCTTCCCCATACAGGCAAAGAAGGAAATAAGATAAAAGTAACAAATGAATGCTCCACATTTAACCTAATATTTCATAGGTTGCAAATGAAAACCATGATAGTTTTCTGCCTAAAATGAACATTTTCCCAAAGTGAGTAGGTGGTCTTTTGACCTTGATCGCTAACTGAAATTCAGCTGAGATGCAGCATTTTACATAGCAACTGAAACCTACTAAATGGCTCTTGAGAAATAAGTTGAAAGCTCCTTCTTATTCCCAGTGATAAGTGTGACAACCACCACCTACTAAATTTTTACCACTAGCAAGCAAAAACTATTTGCTTATTATTAATTTCTAACTATTCACCAAAACAAAAATGCAAATACTCAAATTCTTTTTGCTTCTATTTTCCTCACCTTTTAGGCTGCTCATTTTTCACTCTGGACCCCACTCCAGCACAATTTCCTTCTTCCATTACAATTTCTTCAACCCTGGAGAAAACACCAAAATTATAAATTTCATTTTTTTTCTTTGAACACTCTATCTTCATCAGCAAGAAATTTTGGAAAATCAGAAGCCAAAAGAGTCTGGAAAACTTACTGTTGATTTTAATGTACTTGCTGACAAAAGGGATGGAGGGGCTTGAGGTTTTTTGAACATTTTTTTACCCTTTCCATAATATTCTGCAATTAAATCACGCTCCGTTTCAATCCTTCAAACTGGAAGCACTTCTGACTTCTGGACAAATGAGTTTTTTAGCTTGCAATGCCAGTAAGAATGAAATGTACATCAGAGACTATCTGGTTTTGGTTTGGTTTGGTTTTTTTTCTGGATATAGACCTTCCTATTGAAAAGAAAACTGAGAGAAACAAGACCTGGTGCTGTCTAAGCTGTACCTTTTCTCTATATAAACAGAATACCTCCATCCCCAGCCTTGAAAAGTAAACAGCTTTCAAGGACATTGCGCCAACAAGCACAGTACATACTGTTTAACTGGCTACAATTTCTGTTTCCATTGCTTTGGTGTGTTTACAGGTCAAGAAGATATCTGCCTGTGCTCTCTGATGGATGGGCTTGGGCATTTGTAACTAACTTCCAATTTTCTTATTCAGTGACATATCAGTCACTGATGTGCTAAAATGAGTCGTACTGTCTTAAATGGGTTATGCAGCATTAACCAAAGAATTGGATGTGGTTGTTGGATGGGGCATAACGCAAAGCCCACCAAGGACAACAGGTATCTGCTCATTGACTTCACTAGGGTTTGCATCAGGCATCCAGGCTGCCTGTGCTTTTCTGATGAATCATTATTTTGCCAGCATGGAAAGCTAAGTGTTTCCCCAAGTACTTGTTTTTATCCCTTGCAGAAGATGAAGAAAAGGACAAGATGCCTAAGAAACAGTGCCGTAGGGAAACCAGCGGAGCAAGCAGACTTGAAGGAAAAAAGCAAGAGAAAGACAAAGAAGAAGATGAGAGCAAAGAGGAAGACAGTTGTAGCCAACAAAACAGAGCTTCTAGGAGAAAAAACTACCAAAGAAAAAACAGCAATGGAAAAAAGGCAGGAGAGGAACAAAGCCGGCAGAGAGAGAGAGGCAAAAAGGCTCCTACCAAAGACCAAAAGGAGTCAGAAAACAAAGGAAGGAGAACAAATAAGAAAGGAAAGGAGGGGGAGAACAAGCAGAAGAAAGACAGGAAAAACAGGTAATTAAAGAATCCCTGAGTATGGTGCCTTGTGTCAGTCTGGCAGCGGTATAGACATGCCAGTGGCATATGGGTCACAACTGCAAAACCAATAGACTGTAAGTTACTGCTTTTCCAAAAGAGATAAAACAGTGGAAAGCATTAGTGTAAAATGCCATGCAGCCAAACTGTTTCCAGGGTCTTCTATTGTTATAATTTCTCAGCCAGGATGAGATCCATGCATGTAGTGGAGTCCTAGCTGGGAAGAAAAGCACTCTTAAAGAAGACAGCTTGAGCGACTTAGATTCGGGCACATTTTTTTGGTTGGTCTATGGAAATGTTCAGGTTAAAAGGGATCTCTCACGTTTCCAAGTCTCTTCCTCTTGCAAATCTTGCTTGTCCCAGCCCTCTGCTTCTCCCCATATCTTCCCTCTGAAGGTGTGAAAAACATTTCTCCAGAGCTAGCTGTAGCCCTAGGCAATGCTTCTGTAGCTGAAGCATGGTCCAAAGCACCATGTGAGTTATGGTGGGATGCAATCACCTCTTCATTATCCTGGCTGGAAGCAGTCTCACCCTGAGCATGAAGGGGCCGCGCGGGCATCGCACCGAGCCGGGGGACGGCGAGGCACTGTGCCCACGTCAGAGTGGGATCCCTGGGGCCCAGCGGTGCTGTGCTCACCCCAAGCAAGACCTTCCCTCTCACTCCTGCGAGATTTTCCACTTTGTGCCCTTTATTCTGTGTCTCCCCCAGCACTACTTCTTCGTCTTCCAACTCATCCGACGAGGAGTCGCTCTCGGAGGAAGAGCTTGCGATGCTGATGGAGCAAGTGGAGCAAAAGAAAAAACTAATTTCCACCATGAGGAACAAACCCTGGAGGATGGTGAAGAAGCTCTCGGTGCTCAGGTACCCGCAACACCTGGAACTCACACCCCTGGGGTCTTTGCTGACTGTCAGATGCACTTTGCCTCTCCTAGAAATTGCTTTTTTGCTGCTTCTACTGTAACACCCCCATCTCAGTAAAAGTTATTGGCAGAGCCTGGCCAGCCTGTCTGGGTTTAAATGATCACAGTTAAAATGTGGAATTTGATTTTCAGCCTCTGTAACCAGAGAACGGGCAAGGTGCAAATCTGTTCAACTGATACCCACAGCCAGGTCATCCTACCCTTGTATTTAAAACCAAATGACTCACTACCGCCAGGCTACTTGTTAAAGCAAACTCTGTGCCCTGGTTTGCTTATTCATGCCTACTGTCAGACAGGAATCAGAGCAGCAAAGTGCCACGTTACTTCATGCTTCCTAAGACAGTGCTACTTGAAAAAAATACTGTATTATTTGCAGAGGTTTATGAAGCAAAGATAATATTGCCAGCCAGTCCCCACTGAATGCGGGAACAACTCAGGCAGCTGCAGAGATCCTTTAGTACAGAGCAATGGGGGGCAGGGATGACCAGGACCATTCCCATGTCAAGGCAATATTTCAAGTCCCAGCTCTGTTGGTTAAAAATCACCTGAAACTGGGGAGCTTTCAAAACAGCATTGCAAGGCATGCACAGTCCCACGGGGAGTGGTGATGTCCCCCCTCCGTCTTTGCCAAGAGGCTGCTCAGAGCTGCAGTGATCAGGCTGCGAAGGCTGGCTGTCACCTTGTGTTTCTGCTTCTCTCTTACACCCTGAAGCCCAAGACCTGCTCCATCTTCCATTAAATGCAGGAGCCTTGAACACTGCCAATTGTTTCTAAAAATCCGGGTAAAGACCGATGCAGGAAAACCGTATTAAAGTAGCTTTGCTAAATTGCAGGCATGCTATAAACCTGAGCTCATTACAAATAAAATCTTATGACCTTAAAAGTGCAAAGTTCTGCAAGAAAATAAAAAAAAAAATGCAAAGCACTATTATTTCTGACATATTTTGGCTTTGCTATAGGATCCTGGCTAAAATTTTGCCTGGGATCGTGTTTAATAACATACCTCCATCCTTTCGTCTTAACCCTAAGCCACGGCAATCCTTACCACCCACTAATGAACCTAAATAAAATTGTTGCATTTCTTGTGCAGGGGTCTCCAGAAAGGCTCTCAGAGTGTTGTACATTCGTTAGCTATTTTGGCTGCACAAACTCAACCCTCAGACAAGAAAAGATTAGCCCCATTGCACAGATGAGGAATGTGAAACACAAGGAGAATGAAACAATGTGTTCAAGACTTAAAAATCTCACTTAAGGTTTGCAGATAAAGATGCAGGTGATTTTCCCAAGGTTAGAGGCTGAACTAGCCAACTATTCCTACCAAGTAGATGTCCACCTTCCCCACAGGCTTAGGATTGCAAAGGACCTCCCAACTCCTTAAATTTAATCTCTTCTCATGCTATATCAGCAGTATCGATTATGCTATAATCTTATTCACAAACTCATCTGCCTTGGTTATTTTCTCTGTATTTCCCTTAGAAACCTATTCTAAAACTAATTTCAATTTGTAGCTTGATTTTACTCCTAACCAGTACACACTTATTTGTCTGGCACTGAGATTATCCTGTTGGGCCAGTTGTACATCTCTGATATTTATTCAGGGAGGTGTTCACAGAGGGAAATTTTGCATCCCCTTGGAGTTTGTTTCACTAGAAAATGTGGGTTTTTTTCTTGATCAATGCACCAGGAGTGAGAAGTTATAGTAGATATGCTGGGGTGGGAGAGCTCTGAAGCAAGATGAACAGGCGGGCTTCGAACCTACACCCAGGGAAATGCAGGGAGCAAGATTTGGGACACAACTCTGCATGAGCATGAGTGCTGTGGTGACCTGTTCGCTAGCCCTGGGTTGGCGTGTGAGCTCTGCATGGCACAGCAACACCACCAGCAGATAGCAGCTGGCACCCCAGACACAGCATGGGGCGTGGAGAGACCAAACCCCTGCCTTCACACACGGAGGGCAGCGCGGCTGCTTTCCCGGCAGCGCGGGCAGAGGTGAAAAGCTAAAGGCCCCTTTGCTGTTCCAATAACCCACTTGTTTCTTTCCCAATTAGGGAGGCACAAGCTTTTGTAGAGAAGTTTGAAGGAGCTCTGGGAAAAGGGAAGGGGAAAAAGCTGTACGCTTATAAGATGATGATGGCAAAGGTAAGTGCTGCAACGATGTCAGGGAAAAGCCTGGGTACTTGGTTATGCATTCAGCCCATTTTTTGTTGGGTTTTATTAACCCATATTTGGCAAAAGAAACACCGGGAAATCAGAATAAAACTTCCTGCCCACATTCAGAAATACTAGCCAGCTTCAAATCTATGACATTTAGAGAAATAATAGGGGGAAATTTCCCGCAACCTGAATCTCACTGTGACCTTCCCTGAAGCAAGGGAGAGTGTGCAGGAGCAGGGAAAAATATTACCTTCTGGCTGCGCTCTCCAAAACCTTGAAGCGTGGGACAAGGTACCCCTAAGGAGGAGAGAGGCCATACCAAACTCTTGCACTGTCCCATGGACTCCTGTAAGATTTCATCTTCCCCGTTAATGAGACAACAAGGAGGATGGTGACTGTGTTGTAAGTTTGAAGTTGGCAGCCAAATTGCATGTTGTCATGGAGATTATATAGAGAAGCGAAAAATGGAGCCAGGTCTGAGATCATTAAATCAATGGGAGTTTAGCCGTTGGTCTGATGAGGAAGGATTCAGGCTCAGTATTTTATCAAATTAAGTTTTGTTTTAAATGCAGTTGGTTCTGTGTCAATTCTTTCAATCCAGAGCTAGGTCTGAATTTTCTATCCCTATATAATATGGTAAACTCATAGCACAACTGCAGCTTTCCAAAAGCCTGGGAAGGTTAAAAGTCAGATAATGAATGTGAATACTTGTGGGTGGGGGGCTTTTGAATTGAAGGTAGTTTCTGAAATAGTCCAAAAGATCAGACCCAGACCAGAGTTTTTGCTTTGGACTTTATACCCATTCCTAGCAGTGCTACCAAACCCTGACATTAGTAAGTCCTACAGCCTCCCTCTTCGCTCCTGTCTGCTCACAGCAATCTTGTCTTGTTTCAGAAATGGGTGAAGTTTAAGAGAGACTTTGACAATTTTAAAACCCAGTGCATACCCTGGGAGATGAAGATAAAAGAAGTGGAGAGTAAGTGGAAGTTGCTACGCAGTGGCAGTGAGACATCTTCTAGGACAGCTTTGCCTTCATCCAAACAATGCTCCCAGTCTCCACGCTCCCAGGGCACCGCTGCCAACCTAGGAGCATGCAACCCAGGCAGCTCTGGGCTTTGCCATCTCCATCAGTGGTGGGGACTGTCAGGAGGGTCTTGGGCAACATGCTGGGGAGACCTGAGGGTAAAGGGATCCAGGTCTTGCTGAGGATAGTTTAACCCTCCCAAACTCCTAACCACTAAGTGTCTTCTGGTTCAAGGTCATTTTGGCTCCTCAGTTGCTTCCTACTTCATATTTCTGCGGTGGATGTATGGAGTAAATCTTGTCCTTTTTGGGTTAATATTTGGACTGGTTATAATTCCAGAGGTAAGTTTAATTCTCCTTTCAGTAATATCTTGCCTGTTGCTTAAGATGAACGTGAGACTGACAGCACAAACATGTGTCTTATGAGGTTTAGGATGAGTATTAGGAAAAATTTCTTCACAGAAAGGGTTGTCAAGCATTAAAACAGGCTGCCCAAGGAAGTGGTTGAATCACTGTCCCTGGAGGTATTTAAAAGATGGGGACATGGTTTCCTGGTGGTTTTGTTAGTGTTAGGTTAATGCTTGGACTCGATGATCTTAAATGTCCCTTCCAACCTAGACAATTCTATGATTCTATAACAGGCAATCCTTTAGAAAAATGAAATGTATAAGGACAATTATTTACAAAGACCAACTTATGAGGCCGTTACTGACACAGGAGCAAAAGTTGGATTGCAATCAGTAGACCTAAAATGCTATCAAAGATCCTGCCCATCCATCAGCTAAAACAGGAGCTCAAAAACCTAACCTGAGGCTATTTTTACATTTTGACTAAAGTGTAAAACATGATCTAGGAATCTTCCTAGGTACAAGCTCAGGTCCATAAGAGCCATAAGAAATGGACTGTGCTCTGAAACCAATTAAGAAAACCCCCACGACAGTATGGGACCTCCCCAAGCATTTTCTTCACTTCTCTGCATTGCAAAAATTACAATACAGATGATAAAGTAGGACTGGTTATTCCTATGCAATTACCAAGGACCGGGCCACCAGCTGCAATGCAGTCCTCACTGGGTGTGTTGAGTCCAGTTTTGACTAACATGCAGTTGCATGAGCTTTCACAGACGCAAGGATAAGGTGAGGGTGGAAAACCCTGCTTTCTGATGGACTGTGTCAATGCCAGGACCCTTCCTCAGGCTCAGGAGCCCCTCTTGGACCCTCCAAGGGGCACGGCCCTGGGGTGACTGCCACAGCAGAGCCCCACAGGGGGAGCCATTGAGGGAAGGAACAATTTCCCAAGCACTTTGCCAACTAACATTTGTTTGGGAAGTATCCCTTTTCTGTACTTCTAATTCAGATGATTCCCAAGGAAGAGTTTTATTTTTAGTTTTTCTGTTTCTCACTGTTCTTGGAGAGGAAAAGGATCTCATAGTCAACTTTATACAATCATTTATTCAATAATCTTTTAATGTAGCCATTACAGCTCTGGGTAAATTACTCAGTGCAGTCTTTAAAGGCTGTGCAATCCGCAGACAGTGGCATCTGTTCCGTTCAATGCAGATTTTTATGAAGGAAAAATGCAGCACAGAGTCTCTCCTGAGGGCTGTGCTTTTTGTTCTCCTTAATGTGGTTGTTCACACTATCGAAAGTAAAAGCTCTGTTTGCTCCCAGGATGAAGAGACATAACCATTAGCACTGAACAATACAAATGTATTTTGTTAGGAACTATGCATATGGTAGACAACTAAACAGCTTTCATCTTTAAAGTACGCATACTGTTACTCATTGCCTATTGAGCTGTTACGATATGGAGAGTAGCTGGGCAATAAACATTTAATCATAGAGGATTTTGAAATTAATTAGATAGCCCTAAAAAATAAGTGATAGATGATATGCTAGGGCCTTTCTACGCTATGAATGCTAATGAGATATTTTGGTATGGGCACCAGTCAGAGTCTGCTTGTAGATAATTATTATTAACTCTCCACAGCCCTTGATGTTCTCTATCTGGACTGCAATAGCTGCTGGACTTGCTGCAAGTCCTGCTCTGCGTGGTGCCATCAGGAGTGGCTGTGCCATGAAAACTGTTCTTTGCATCCTTTTGTCCTATGCTTTTTTGCATAAAAACTGAACTGTCCTTCACCTCACCTTGAGATCATTTTTCAATTCAAGACTATATAATACAAAATATACCGCAAGCTTGACCGAGTGCTCTTGACTTCTCTCAAAGGAGGAGTCCGGCATAAATAGATAAATTTAATCCCTTTATCGCGTTAGACCCATGAAGTTCGAGCAAAGAACTTCTTGCTAAACTAAGGACATTTAAACTGGAGTTGTTCATTGAGGGATACAGTTCCTTGCCAAAGCAGTTCCTGTGCAATGGATGTTGCCAGGGAAAGGGAACTCTTCTAGTTATTTGGGTGAAATTAATGCTAAATATCTAAAACTGCTGCTCCAGTATTAAGAAAATATATATATATATTAAAATCAACCAAAATGAAAACCAACCAAAATGAAAACCAAAAGACACATTAAGAAGAAAACCACTAAAAACTGTATAGTGTTATACTACACATGCATCACTGTTATTAATGTTCACCAGGTCCTGATGGGAATGCCATATGGGAGCATGCCGAGGAAAACTGTACCCCGGGCGGAACAAGCAACAGCTATGGATTTTTCAGTTCTTTGGGATTTTGAGGTAAGCACAGGAGCGTTAATCGTAAGACATCATTTTCATACCTCCTAAAACCCTTCAGAACTTAGTGGCACTACAGGGACAGAACTGTTCCAAGATAAACCGGCAACGAATGCACCTATTTCTTCCAGAAAATGACGACACCTGCTGCCACGAAATCTTTGTGGATCTCCAGAGATTTCTGGCCAAAACAGCATGTGCACATGCAGACACCTATATAAGAATTTGAACCACTTTCATATAACAATATGCTGGCTGGCACATGTCAGGCTTGTGTGTGTATACACACAAACACACAGAGACATAGATTGCTCAGTGTTGCAGGAACAAAGCGCATGCACTTTTGTTCCAAAGGGGACATATGACATCTCAAGACATCTGGCTAACACCACCCAAAATGTGTCTGTCTGGTGTCAGTGAGATGCAACAGGACAAAGTAAAATCCACTAAGGCCAGTGGAGTTATATAGTTCCACACTGAAGGAAGTCAACGCAGATTTAGCAACCCCATGTCCTTTTATCTACACAGTATTTTCATTCATGAAGCACAAGAAGCCAAAGTTAGGTTTTTCTATGAGCATTATTAGAAGCAGACGACTATGCAAACTGCCCAGTGGTGAGCTTGGTACAACTTACTTAAACCACGTTCACAGAGTTGCCTTGTGAACTCAGGCAAAAGAAAAGATCCTTTTTCAGAGGAAAAAAACCCACCCAATAAATACTTTTCTGCTGTATTTTAAAACCTATGTAAAACAATCTACAGAAACCTGTATCATCAGCTCACATTCATAATGCAGAATTTTATTCTGAAAAAAAACCAAAAAATTTTGTATGCACAAGAGCCATTTTACTTCCAACTAGAAAGCAGCCAGCATGCAGGTGAAACGCAAGACCTACTCCAAAGCAGGCAGCTAGAAGGCCAGTTCAAGCTGCGGACCCCCTTTGCGAGCAGGGAGCATCCTGCCATACCATCGAATTTGTTCATAGCCTTAGGAAAGGGATTGCTCCCCACGTCCCTCCCATCCCTGTTCCCCTGAAATATTTATGAGCCTGAAGCTGGAACCAAAGATTAACACATGCAGAAGCTGGAACCAAAGTTTAGCACCTGCACCCAAAGGGAAAGCCCCAGTTTCCAGCTGCCTGTGAGTACTTGGCTGCAACCCCGACTCAGACACCCCACTCCCAAATACTCTTTGCCTTTGAAGATTTAGGCCAAAGAGATTAAGTGGTCTTAGGGGATGGCCCAAAAAAGAAAAAGATGTGTGCAGGCGGTGAAGAGGTTCGGCTGTGGCCAATACCTTGGGATCTGGCTTTCAAAGCTGCTAATTCTGGAAATATTTTAAAAATGTTTGGTGGCGATAACCCATATTTTACAAGCGTGGGACACAGCCCTTCTGCAATAAACCGCATCACAATTTTCTTAGCTAAAAAAAACCCAACAACTAAAAAAAACCCAACCCAACAAATTTTCAAAAACCCAACAACTACTCCAGTGTAAAACAGGTTATTTAAACTAATTCATTAATAAGGCTTCAAATACTGGTACGTCCAGGAACCTGATAGGGCCATACCTTCATTCACCACCCATTTTCTGCTGAGGAACCTTTTAGCTCTTGCTCTGCCATGCCCTTTCACCCACTTGCCAGAATCCAAAACTCAGAGATGACGCTTTGAATAACGTTGCACTGAATAAAAAGCTCATTTGGGCATCACAGTGCAAAAATACAAGCAGCAGCATTTAAACTCATTCATCCAGAAAAAAAAACAAAAAAAAAAAACAAAAAAAAAAAAAAAAAAAAAAAAAAAAAAAAAAAAAAAAAAAACCCAAAAAACAAAAAACAACCCTGCAGGAGTGTTGCTGAACTGCAGCTGCTGATTTTGCCTGGGAGACCATAAACTATACGCATATCAGTAAGGAAATTTGCTCTTGGATGAGGCTGTACCATCGCATGAAAGGCTGGCTACCATAACCTGCCAGTCTCCTGCCTGTGGCTTGGTACATACATCTACGTTCCCCTGCTGTCACCAAGTGCTTGATCCTCTGAACCCCTCTGCCATACAGGTCCCCATCCCGTACCCATTTTCTTCCTAGTTGACACCAGGGAGCAATCACGCCAACTCAAGAAGTAGTCTCCAGCTATGGAGCAACAATGTACACCTATACCCTCTGCAGCCAGATGATGTCAAATTAAGCCCGTCACAGAGGCTTGCCCTTTGAAAATGAATAGATGCTTATTCCAGCGTGCTCCACAGGAGAGGTGCAATGGGGAAACGTATTTCAGAGCAGGCATAAAACGAAGAGTCAATACTGTGATCCCGAAAAATACATTTCAAGGGAGAGAAGCCAGGGAAATGCATGCTTTGGCAGCAAGGAGGTCAGTCACATCACAGATTTCTAGAGGAGTATAAAGGAATAAATCTTACTTGGACACCAGACACCATGTCTCACAAATGGAGTTTAAAGAACATAGTGGATGATGTGAGCAGAGAAACTCATTTTTCAGTCCCCACCATTTGATGAATCAAAAAGACAAAGGTTTGAGATTACAACCTGAGAAAAAAAACTTCACTAGCACTTTCCAGGAACATCATCTTTATATTTTACGAGGCTTTTTTCATTACAGCTCCCCAGAAGACATTATACATAACACGGTATGAGCCCCAAGCAGCTGTGCCATGGTGCACCAGCCATGGGTTTGCTGCATTTCCCGTCGTGGCTCAGCAGCACTGGCAGAAACACGTGCAAAATTGTCCTGCACCTGTGGCACTGTGCTTTGTGCGGGGCAAACATGCAGCTGATGTGCCACCCAGGGATACCAAAGATTTATATTAGGTAGGAAGGAAAAACTTAGCGCTTTGGGGGAGCTTAGTGTAAATGATTAAATTAAAGCGGTCAAACACTGGAACAGAGGCCCAGAAGAGAGGTTGTAGGACCTCCATCCTTGGAAATTTTCAAAACTCAGCTGGACGTGGCCCTGAGCCACCGCCAATTTTGAAACTGGCTCTGCTTTGAGCAGGGGGCTTGACTAGACGACCTCCAGAGGTCCCTTCCCATGTAAATTATTCAATGTCTCTAAACAAGATCCATTACACAGCCTCTGATAAGAGCTTCAAGTTATGTCTCAATCTTGGTCTTTCCAAAGGCTTGACTGGAGGGGAGCTTGTTCAACTCTCATGGCCAGACTGACTATCTGCACTTAACTTATGAGCTGAAAGACAACAGGCAAAAAATAGAGAAGTAAAATATGCAATGATACACATCAACTCGCATGAGATATGACAGAAAAATAGGGAGAGATTGCTAATGCAGATTAGGAGAACTGCACACTCGTTGAATGCCCAACAGTTTGTACAGCAAAAAATACATCTACTTGAGACAACATGGTTGATACTTTGTCTGAGCTCTGCTTTCCACAGGAAAGTAATGCTTTGATCTTAGTCTTTAGTTATATTTGCTTTGCAGGTGGTAGCCAGTAAAGGGATCTAAATCTGCAGGGTACTGAGCATCAGCTGTCTCCTAGCCGAATGGAAAAGTTTCATATCATGGTGGGAAACCCCTTGGCTACACTGTTTCTACAAGATCTGAGTGCCTGATACTGGCTTAGAGAAGCAGGTGGGCTACAGCCACAAAGAGCAATAAGGTTTTTCTCTGAGGGATGAAACAGTGATGGATAAAAACTGCATTTTAGTTTTCAGCCAGTATCCTCTGACGTGCTCTCTCTGTTCTTCCCTCTCTTAGGAAGCTAAGCTCTTAAGAGGACGGCTCTCAAAGGTGACAGAGCAGCAAACAGCCGAGAATAAGACACTAAAAATTTTTCCAAGTTGATTTTCCGTGTTTTAAATCTTCAGTTTTTGCTAGAAACCTCTTTCCTGCAGAAGAAAAGCTGCAAAGCTTACACAAAGGTTTGCTTTTGCTTTTCCTCCAGGGCTACATCAAATACTCGGCCCTCTTTTATGGCTACTACAACAACCAGCGGACAATTGGCTGGTTAAAATACAGGCTACCGATGGCATATTTCACGGTTGGGATCAGCGTATTTGGCTACAGCCTGATGGTTGTTATAAGATCGTAAGTACGGCTGGCATTGCCCTTTCTGCAAAATCCACCCAGATGTGTCTCACAGCGGGGTTCCCCTCCATGGGCACGGCTCACAGCTTGGTCCAGCCTTGGCTGGATGGCTGGGGAGCATGGGGCGAGGGGGCTGCATGCCTGCTGTGGTCACGCACTCAATCTCGGCATCTACCACCCCTGGCTCTGGTGGGCTGGGTGGACCTGGTCAGTCCCCTGCCTCAGCCATGTGCTCACCTGCACTATTTTGAACCCTCCCACCTCCTTCTCCAGCCCTCCTCTTCTCTGGATCACTTTAACCCTTCCTCTGATATTACTACAGGGCCGCCAAACAGGTGGACTTTGTACATGAAGGAGGGTTTCACTTACAGTAAATTTCAAAGGGTCCTTTTCCCATCCTTTCCTTGTAAAAAAACATTCCTGAAAGCAATTGTGAGTCACACAGATGGTGCAAGGGGTGCACAGAAGAGCCAAAACTACCAGGCTGCTTTTTTGACGCATCCCCAAACCAATCAGTGGAGTTTTAAAGCAGGGCCCCAATCTCCGTGTCCCTCGTGCACTGTCCCTGGGCACCAGTGAGGACCCCACAGCATCCCCAGAGCACCAAAGATACAGCCAAGGCACGCCTTGCTTCTGAGACAGTCTCTGCAAAGCCAAAAATAAACACCTTTGTCTCTCTCTAGAGGCCACACCATGCAAAGGTTATCCTTCCTTTGCAAGAAAGAATAAGCCCATGGCTTTGTATCGCTATTGAAACAGGCCCTTATTGCTGTGCAGCAGAAAGAGCCTCTTGAGCCTTTGGCTGGAGTGGGACATGGGGATTTGCTGTACATTTGCCATGAAATTGCAGCATCTATTTTCTCACCTTCCTTGAGGGACTGGTGCTAGGAACTCTAGTGGGAATTACAGAAGGATTTCAGGGATCAAATAATAGAGAGGGAGCAGCAAAAGTCATATCTGCTCCTACGCTGATAGACAAGAATAATCCTTTTTCTCTCCCTGCATGGTTTGCTGCAAGCTCTTTGGCTTCAGCATTGTGCAGCTACTGAAATCTCACAAAAACTTTGTGTTGTAGTGGGTGTATTAGACAGCACGAGTGATTTTTGACTAAATTTAACTAACTAAAGGTAGCCATAACCATATACTGTATTCTAGGACCCAGAAGCACTGTAAAGAAACTTTCTTCATGCACTAGCTGGTGGAAGCAGTCCATAACCTGCTTTAATCACCTATGCTAGGTTTTTTTCTACATTAACTGTTTTTAATAGAAGACCTGAAGACCCCTTTTGACAGTTGAGTTCTCCTTAAACCTAAAGTCCCATGGCACGTGATAGACAGTCGCACCCAAATCCCAAGAATAGTCACGCCGCTCCTTCCCTACCCACCAGTAATCCCAAACGACCAGTGCTGCTTTGCAAAGCTGAAGGACATGTGGTGGCTCTGTGAAACACTCCCTGACCTTGCCACCACACATGTCCTTGCACAGGATGGCACGCAATGCCAATGAAAGTACAGCAGATGGGGACGATGACAACTTCATTTTCAGCTGGAAAATGTTCACCAGCTGGGACTACCTCATTGGCAACCCAGAGACAGCAGACAACAAATTTGCATCCATCACCACCAGCTTCAAGGTAACCCTAACTGGCATTTCTCTGTCTGCTTCTGGGGATGCTCCCAGAGCCTACCATGGCAGAGATTTAAGGGGAAATCTGGGTGCCTGCACAGCATCTCTCCATATGAACATGGTATGGAGCTGAATCATGGCAGCTCCAGCTCCTGTGCCATAGGTCGCCCCAACAACCTTTTTAGGATTTGAGAAAAATCTGTTTTACTTCAGAGCACAATTCCCCCACCATGTTCCCCGGGGATACACGGTTGGCTGTTTGCCATTTGATGTTTTTCAGTCAAACCAAGATGCTTTGTTTGAGCTTAACAAAAACTACCAAGTTCAATATAGCCAGAATAGCATGGGATTACATTTCGTAGGGTAGAAAACTGCTCGATATTGCCTTAGGCTTGGTGCTGCAAGATACACGCTCCAATTCTGTAAGCATCCCTGTTTTTTCAGGAGTCTATCGTGGATGAGCAAGAAAGTAACAAGGATGAGAACATCCATCTGAGGAGGTTCCTGCGGGTTTTGGCCAACGTCCTCATCATATGCTGCTTGTGCGGGAGCGGCTACCTCATTTATTTTGTGGTGAAACGCTCCCAGACATTTTCCAAAATGCAAAATGTTGGGTGGTATGAAAGAAATGAGGTAAGGAAACCTTGCTTCCAGTTTTCTGCTGTGATCGTTTGCCTTGGACATCAGGATAATCGTTGCCACAGCTTCAGGACAGCATTCAAGGCAGAGGGATTCCCTTCCAGGGCTCAGAAGTCCCCTTCAATACCTTTGTGCTTGTTTTAGCCGGGAAGCACATTGGTCTCAGTGAGAGCTTCTAGGGCAATTTAACAGCTCCTGCAAAGAGGGGAAAATACTCTTACAATAAATCACAGTAAGTCAATGGGCTCTCAGCACTTACATCATTGGCCATTTTTTAAAGCATCTACCTCAAGTCACGTATTAATGCTTACAAATTCTGTTGTACTAGAAAGCCCTCTGGATGTTAGAAATGTCCATGATCAGACATAAAGCTAAACTCAGATCTTTATTGTCCATCTTGAATAATGGGAATATGATTTTACAACCTGCAGAAAAATTTCAGTTGTCAAAGATTTTCTGTGTCTAATTTTGGAATGAGAAGTTTAAATCTTGAAGGTCTTTGCACACACAAAAAATTTTAAAAATTGTTTCAGCCTGTGGAAAGGCTTAATTTCAATATACACTACATTATCATGTATTTATAAATCAAAGCCAAATTAAATTCAAAGCCATGCATTTTTATAATTCCCTCAGAAAACATTAGCAAGACAGCACTTTCTCACAAAATGCTTTGATTTATTTCAGTGAACTTTTCCCAAAGAAATAAATCCTATTTAAAAAAAAAAAAAAAAGTTTAACGCCTGAGATTTTCCTGGTGATAACTTGAGATCTGATTATATACAATCCTGGGTACTGTTCTATCTCCTGGGAAGAAAAGCACAGGAAAGAGACCTATGAGTCAGAGCCTGCCAGCGGCTGCACAGACACAGTCCTCTGCAGGCCAATAGGCACTGTAGTGCTGTAAAAAAAGATAAAGCCTACAAGTCATGCCTCAGGTAACGCTGACTTGCCAATGACCTCATTGACCACAGTACAACTTAGCATCTCGCACCATATAGAGGAACAAAAATACCATCAGGATGTATTTTCTTAAGCTGCAGAGCTGAGTCCTTGATGTGCTTCCATTCAAACCTGTAATTGCTTATTGCAAAAGCAAAGGTGCTGAATGCGGAAAATAAACATTAGCATCGACTAATTATCTTTATGCACAGAAGCCAAGTCTTGCGCTTCCTCTGAAACTGAAATAAGAACCTCTGAGCTGATGCAAGCAGTACTACGAGGGACTTGAGGAGCCTAAATATTCATGAGTCTGGACTGACAGGGAACAAATTCTTCAGAGCTCATCCCTTTGAGATAACACTAAAAGTGCTCCTGCAAGAGCAAGCCATGCAACCCAGCCCTGAAATCTGACGCTGTGCTGCCTGCACGCTAAGCAAAGCCAGAAGCTGAGCTTGCTTTGGCTCCCTCCCCTTTATAAATCCCTCAGGAAGCTCCAAACAGTGGCTGACAAGTTGCCGGCAGCCCTCACTCTGCTCTAGGAAAGATAGTTGCCATTGTTACTATTAGCGGTAATCTCGTTTTCCTCGTGTGGCAGGTTGAAATTGTGATGTCATTGCTGGGCATGTTTTGCCCTCCGCTGTTTGAAACCATCGCTGCGCTAGAAAATTACCACCCCCGCATCGGGCTGAAGTGGCAGCTGGGGCGGATCTTCGCGCTCTTCCTTGGGAACCTCTACACATTTTTGTTGGCCTTGATGGATGACGTTAACGAAAAAGTAAGAGCTGAGCCAAAAAGCCACGTTCACTAGCCTTGTCCAGAGCCAAGGGCAAGTAAAGCCCATCCCTGCAGCCAGCAGGGACGATCACCCTCTTTACAGCAAGCACTTCCCCCCTCCCTGATCCTCTCAAGCCCCAGCTGAAGTGCTCCAGGGACTCATCAGACAGAGGGGTTTCCAGAGAACCTCCAGCTTCTCTTTACAGCCCTGAAAAGAGAGTGGTGTCTCCTATAATCACAGCATATTAGGATAACTTGATTTTTTCTCCATCTGACACTGTTTGCAATTTCTATTAACTCAAGCCCTGAGGATATAGCTTATAATCCTTTTCCCCCTGCCCTCCCCTCTTTAACATTATCCTGGTAGCATGTGGCAGGCAGATAACTGCAGGAAAGGATAAAAGCCCGACTGATTTGCAGGAAAAAATGAGTCTGTTTTAAGCTGAGAAGAATTGGAGGAATCAGGGAGGTTTGCTCTGCCCTGAAAAACATGAAGAAAGTGAGGAAGGACAACCAGGTGGAGGCTCCCTCTACACACACCAGGCTTGCAGGAGGTCTAGAGTCACGGGTCTAGGTCTAGAGTCTGCTAGCTCCCTGTCATGGTTTGGGCCGGGTTGGCCAATGACAAGGTGATAGATGCTCTCCCCCACCTCTCGCTCCAAGGAGAGGAAGAGAGATAAAGAGATTTATGAGTTTAGAAAAAAATAAAATACATTAATTAATTATTAATAATAAAATAAAAAGGAAATAATGAAATAGATACAATATATACAAATGTACACAAAGCCTCAAGCTCCCAGGGAGATGTCACTGGCAGGCACTGGGGAAGTTCCAGACTGGACTCAGTGATAAATGGGAACTGGAACACACTGACCAGGATCAAAAGACAGATGAGCTGACAGGGTCCTCCTCAGACGTCAGCCACTGAAGAAAGAGAGCCATCGGAAAGGAGCCCACCTGACCCCTTTGGTCCCTCAGCTGTTATACTGAGCATGGCGGATGGGATGGAACACCCGATTGGTCAGTTTGGGTGACCTGACCTGCCCACTCCTCCCCACAGGTGTGACCCCTCCATGGGGTAAACAGCCCAGTCAGTGACCCTGGCTGCCACAGCAACAAGGATAAGCACGAGCCTCTCCCTGAATAGAAAGTTGGCTCTGCTTCACCCCAAACCAGGACACCCACCCCCACAAAACTCACAGTGCCCCGAACTGCTTTTGGTTCTGGAGCGGCTGCTGCTCCCCCGCTCCTGGCAAAAGGGAAGGAGTTTCTGTGCTATTTCCCTTTCCAGTGCTAGCATTGCAATTCTCCTGTAAGCAAATGCTTATATAAAGGGTGGTAACTGGTAGGGAGGGTGGGGAAACCCAACACCTTGGGTCTCTCCAAACTTACGTCTGCCTGGGGCTTCCATTTCCTGACATTTTTGGCTGTGAGGTCTCCTCATTGCAGCTGGCTGAAGAGGATGTGGTGAAGAACATCACGCGCTGGACACTGCTTGGCCACCACAACTCATCTACGGGGAATGGCAGCGCCGGCACCCCACCTCCCCTTGATCCCGCAGATGTGCCCAGGGGACCCTGCTGGGAGACAACTGTTGGCATTGTAAGAAATTCATTATGTAGTAAGTCTCTGGGCTGGTTTGGGGTAGGTTTTTTGTCGTTGATGTTTTTAGCACTTCCAGGCTTGAAGTTTTCCGTGCAAGTGGCCTCTCCTTTCCTGGCTCTCGCATAGCAGCACCAAGGCAGTATAAATCCTTGGCCACAGTTCTCAACCTGTGGTGGTGAAATTCCCAGCTGGACATGCCCAGGGCATGCACAGCTCTGCAGGCCTTTCCATGAAGGGCACAAGAGGCTGGGTAGTCAGCAGCCATGCCTGCATCGTGTTTTGGTTCAGATCGTGACCACACCTTTGAAAGAACCTGTCTTCTCCACTCACTGCTGCACTTTGGTTCACATTGCAGGAAGGCTTCAGAGCACATGGGTAAAACCCCATCAGAGGACATGCCCCAAGGGGTCTCCTGACACATCCCAACCACGAATGCATCGTGACACCATGGGATGAGAGCAGAATTAGGCAAAAATAACCTCCCTGAAATGCATGCCTTCAAGTCCTCAGAGTTTCACCCTACAAACCCACCCTGCAACCTTCCCACTTGGGGCAACTTTCTTCGTTCTCCAAGAAGTTCTGCACCCAGACTATGCACAACTTAAAAAGTAAAAGCAATTACATATTGGGTGATACAGACAGCTAAGGCTTAAGCAAGCTATGAGGCTATGCATTAGTGTGTACACCCAACGGGTCTTCACTGGCCAAGCAGTTTTCAGTCAAGTGGAAGCGACCAGCCACCGTCACTCCTTGGAAGGGGCTGATCCTCAGTGCAACTGAGCAGTTATCCTGCAAATCCTTGGGTTTCTCCCCGTCCTCAGACTTTTAAACCTTTCCTTGTCAGTGTTTTTCCTTTTGAATCCTTGGGACACCAGCTGTCCCCATCCTACAAGTCTTACTTCTGCCTGCAATTTTCTTGTCTTGTACGTCGCCCCTGCCTACACTTCCTCACAGCTCTTGCTTACAACTGAGCAAATTCCTCAGGAGTCCACAGGAAGGTTATGGAGCTGAGACATAGCAGAGCTATCCACGATCAAAATTACCCTCAGTGTATGTATGTTTTACAGCAGCGCTAACATTCTGCTTATGTTTTACGTGCTGACACAACATACAGCGCAGTCAGTAACGCTAAAAACAACTATCAGGGTTAACGGCTCTAACAGAGTTCATGGTTCCCAAGCACTGAGGTAAGCTTAGGCACCGCCGAGTGTTTGAAAACAGGCAGGGAGTATGTTCATGGCATGCCTTTCTGAAGGTTACTGTCATATAAAGACAAATGGCTTACCAAAAAATACAATCACGAATGCGCTAGTGAAATTATAGGAGCTAAATATTTTTTCCTTGTTTTAAATTGCAGGAGTTTGTAAGGCTCACCGTGTCCGATATCCTGGTGACCTACATAACCATCCTGGTGGGAGATTTCATCCGAGCTTGCTTCGTCAGATTTGTGAATTACTGTTGGTGCTGGGACCTAGAGGCTGGTTTTGTAAGTCAATGTCTTATAGCTGAGAAGATAGAAGTGATTTAGGGCCATTTGTTCAAATGCTACAGATTTGTTTTGAATTATTCCAGTGGGTCTCTGGTCTTGTCTGATAATTTAATTGGTGTAAGTATTCTCTGCATCACTTTCCTGGATCAGTTTCATCCCAGAAAGAACCCTATAGAAAATGCAGTTCTCTCTTCCACCTCAGAACTTTAAAACATGAAGTTGAGTTTAAAAAAAGATTGATCTGATCTTCATTCAGTTGTTATAAACCCAAACCTTTGGGCCCTTCCATACCTCCTCTCAAACCCCCAGACCTTCAGGCTTATTGCCCACCCTGCAGGCAGTAGCGTGTTTTACTCACAGCATCGTCTTCTGATTGATGCTAGATGATGGTGTTACTTCTGCTGCAGTGGAGTGAGGAGCGTTTCCTTCCTCCCTCCTGTATGTGTAACACACAACAGCGCTGGACTCTTTGGTATTCATAAAGGCTACGTTACCAAAGCAGCCAGGACTGGAGCCGCACAAATACAGAACAGAATAATGGGGAAAACAAATTCCATTGTTTCACATAAGAAGCAACAAAAACAGATGGATTCAGACAGAGATGGGAATACCTGGCAAGAATACAATTATATCAGTGCACCAGCTGCCTAGCCGTCATACTGGAGCGGTTTCCAGGAGGGGACAGGAGGAGAGCAAAGGTGGGCTTTGCAGGTGTCTACAGGGGCCTGGTCAAGCCAGGGCAGTCAGGGCACAGCAGGCATTTTTCTGCTCATAGAACGTTTTGCATTTTTTCTGGAGAAGGCAGAGGATATTTCCCAGGGTGGCCAAGGAATTTTGGACCTTGGAGGAACCCCCTGGCAGCCAAGCAGCATGCAATTGCTCCCATTGCATGTGCTGACAGAACAGGGTTTTGTTGAAGCTTCTGGTTTCCTCCTCCTGGATATCTCTTCCTCTTCTCTTTGTTAGCTGCCTTTGATTTTATTTTTTTTATGTGCTTTCTTCAAAACAACCTTTAGAAATACCACATGGGGTTTTTCTTCATTCTTAAGATCTCCATTGTACAAATAGCTGGAAGTCTCTTCTGTCCTGCAGGCACTCCTTGACGTATTTAAAAAAAAAAAAAAAAAAGATAAATTTCCTGGACATCCATCCTCCACCTTCTCAGTGAAATTTTAAAGAGCTGCTTTATTCTGCACCTCCCTCTCTCCTTTCCTGTGTCGTTCACCATCAGCCCAGGTAGGCTGTGCGGTGATTTTGCACTGAGAAACAAACCCCATGCAGCATCTGTCAGGGGACAACCAGACTAACATGCTCCAGCAGGTCAGTTTTTGCAAACGAGCAGTCCAACCCAGCCCCCAAGGAGCCAAACAAGGTCCTTATTTATTAGGACTGTTATTTATTACTAATGTTTATTAGTAGCGTTAAGTTGCAGCCCATAAGATGGGGCAGCACTAGAGGGTTTGCACTCTGCGATCTGGCAAAGGCAGATCTCTCCTTTCACGCCAAGTGGCTCCTGTGGTAGTAACAGAAAGAAGAAAGCACCGGGGCTTCTCTCCTCTTTTTCTCCTACATCTTGGGGAGATTCATGTATTCAGCGTATTACTCCACTGGCACTCAAGCAGGGGTTGGATTGGGTTTTTTTCCCCTGGCCCAGGTATGAAAAAGGAGTCAAAGAAGGTTTGGTAACAGCTGTCTAACCTAACCTCGCCATGGGCACCAGCACAATTGTATACGTGTTTTTCTAATGCGCGTGGTGAATGAGTCTCTTGTTCAGCAGACTTCTCACACAGAAGTCCTCAAGGCAGAGGACAGCAAGCACTGAAAGTTGCCTTTGTTTTCATGGGGAAAAAAAAGCCAATATTAACCTCTAGATAAAGATTTGAAGTAGAAACGAACTGGAATCAAAAGAACAAAGAAAACAATGTTTGCACCCATCCTTTCCCAAAGCTGTGAGCAGTCAGCTAAGCAAGACTCTGACTAGGCTCCTTTTGAGTTTTCATCATAAAAGACAAACATCTTAAACCTCAACTTTGTGAACTGCTGGCAGAATTAGGTACATGCAAACTGAGTGAAAAACAGGCATGCCGTGCAGGACATTTCAAACATATAAAGGCATCACCCATCATTTCTTAGAACCATGTTTTCTGCATTGCAGTGAGGAAAAAAAATATTTTTTTCAAGAAAATGTAAAAGAAAAACTTTACACATAGTTCAAGCTGCCAAAAAACTCAGCTAAGTTTTGTGTGCACAAAAGCGGATATATGTAGAAGAAATAACAGATTCATTGTAGGCAAGTCTACCACAATAATAATTTATAAAATAACAAATACTGAAAATAATTATAGCAGCCTGTTCTAGATCTACCACCATTAATACCCACATCAGACAGGTTACTCCATATAAAGCAGTATTTTAACTACTAGCTAGTACAGAGCAAAATGCCACCAGATACCCATCAGGTCATATATTCCCTCATATTTCCCTCCCGTTGCCCCCTGTTTCAGTTCTTCAGCAGCCTGCTGCTGCAAGACCTGAGCACATTCATGTATCTGGCATAGTGTCTACCCTCCAGCTCATCATTATCACCATTTAAACATTCAATATTTTACCAGGGTAGAACCAGATGCACCAGCTGGAGTGTAAAACCCAGTCCCGTGCCACGGCTCCTTTGCTCGCAGCTGGCTTTATCTTAGCAGGGAGAAGATATAAACACAGAGCAACTCTAAGCACCTCCATATATCTTTCCAATTTTCAACAAGCCAAGAGAGAAGCAGCAGCCCACAGCGCAGCAGCTCCGATTTTGCTCTCACTGCACTGCTGATGGTCATTCAAGCAGTACGCACACAGCAGGAGCCCTCCCAGAAATCCCTTCATACCAGCTTTAAATAAGCATCCTTATACCCAGCAACAAACAACGACGGGTACCTCTAGCAACAACAAACTCTCCTTTCTTTCCCCATGCAGCCATCCTATGCCGAGTTTGACATTAGCGGCAATGTTTTGGGTTTGGTCTTCAACCAGGGAATGATTTGGTAAGATATTTCTGGAGGGTTTTTTTGTTTGCTTGGTTTTTTTTTTGTTGGTTTTTTTTTTCTCATTATTTAGAAAACCTGCCAGTGGAGTTAGAAATCTTCCAAGCCACCTAGAATAACCTTTGGGTTTTGGTTTCTCTGACTGTTTGGCTTTCTGTGCTTGACTAAAAAAGTGGAAATTTAAAAATGTCGGCTTACTCATCCAAGACTAGCAGCAGTGGCATAACTGCAGCAGAGAACAGTCTTGCAAACCCTGCCCCACTCTCACTTGTGTAAATCCATTATTTTTCAGTGGTAAGAATGTGTTAAGATGGTCCACGTGCTGTGGGAGGAGATCAGAAAGGGCTTTGGGGTCACCACAAGCTCGCATGTCAATGCAAGGGTGGGCATGGAGACAGCTGAGCATGTTGGGCAGGAGGGGAATGTCCCAAAACTGCCCCAAGGGAGGGCAACCAGGAACTGTTTTGCCATGCTGTGACAGCACAAGGAGCAATAGGCAACAGCACAAAGGACACTCACCTCCTCTGGAAGCATGATTTCTTTTGCCATGGACTAATGATTTCTGCCCGTTTCCTTACTACGACAACCCTGCAGGCTCAGGGAGGTCTTTCCCTGCTGGTCAGAGTCACCTGATATTTTCCAAGCACTGAGGGCTCTGAGACCTCACTGGTCCTCAATGTATGGTTACCGTACCCCAACATGGATGCAGGCGGCTCTTCCTCCAGGAGCACAGGGGTAGCACAAGCCAGCCTGCTCAGACTTTGTTTGGGGGTAAACTTGCCACCACATGAACACTTTTTTTCCTGCTTCTGAAAATAAAAAAAAAAAACAAAACACAACCAACCCTTCTAGTCTGTCAAAAAAATATCACCTGTCCTTCTCCTTTCCTTTTCAGGATGGGATCCTTTTACGCACCAGGGCTCGTGGGTATAAACGTGCTGCGCTTATTAACCTCCATGTATTTTCAGTGCTGGGCTGTCATGAGTAGTAATGTCCCTCATGAACGAGTTTTCAAAGCATCCAAGTCTAATAACTTTTACATGGGACTTTTGCTGTTGATCCTGTTCCTCAGCCTCCTGCCTGTGGCTTACACGATCATGTCCCTGCCTCCCTCCTTTGACTGTGGACCGTTCAGGTACTAGCAAAACAACCAAAACACCGGTTTTCTGCTCTGATACATGGGATTATTTTCATGAAGTTAGAAGGCCTGGACTCCAGCAGAGATGGTGAAATGCCTCCATTCTCTGTCTGGTTAAATCCTTAGCAATGTGAGGCAACGGGCTGTGCCTAGCTGTGGGCAACACATGCCAGTGAAAGCACCAGAGGACAGCAGGGGTGAGACGTAGCATCCAGTAAAAAAAGCAATGGGAGCACCCCTAAGGCCCTTAAGGACATTGTGGGAGCAAAATAGGGGTCCAAAGCCTCCTTCTAAGACCTTCCATATTGCCAAGAGCTCCCACAGCACGAGATAGATTTTATATGTTGAATTTTGTTGGAAAATAGCAGGAAATGGGTAGGTCTGAGCCTGAAGATTTGCAGCTTTTTTTTTTAAATGCTCTTTTTAAATTAGGACAGAATCAGCACTGCACAGAGCATTCAGTGGACCAGATTAACATGCCAATAAAGTCTAATTTGATTGAGTAACGACATTTCCTGTGCCCGTTGAGTCTGACTCAGCAAGCAGCCAGCTTGGAACAAATTGTTCCTGTTGATGCACTGGTTTAGGTTATTCACTTCCTAATGGAGAATGATAATAGAAAGCTAAAAGACTCCAGGGAGAAGGCAAGAGACCAAAATTTTCTCAGTTCTGTAACAAGGACAGGTGTCAACGAGCAATGTCAGAAGTTCTGACAGGAAACTTGTCACATGCACACTATCATTTGGAGATGACTAATCTGCAATGTGAAAGAGCTATTTCAATTCCCAATCAACCCTTCAAAAGCCACTCAGCCTGATTCAGACCCTTGGCACACCTTGCAGCTCGACTGAAAGCTCATCTCTCCCGGGTTTAAGGCAGTTGATGAAGCTGGGCATACCCTTTAGCCAAGTTTGCCTTTTTTGACTCTCATCCTCGGGACAGAGTCCAATGCCTTCCTGAGCAGAATCCTGCAAGATCCCAGGAGGCAACAAGCCTAAAGATGAGGAATAGCACTCTCTGGGTTGAATTCACAGAGCCAGAGGTGCTATGGAGAGAAGAAGGTCAATTATGTAATCCAGCCTTTTACAGATTTCTTCTCCTTTCATACAGAATACTCTCATCTTTTTTATCAATCCAGTTTGAAATTACTCTTTTGCTGACTTTCCTATTAAGCAATAATCACAGCTTGCTATTTTTGTCATTACTTAGCAGCTCTTCAGCGTGGCTTGTTATTTCAGACAGCCGGAATTTGCGTATGGAAAGTCGTCTCTACCATGAAAAGGCTGTATTTAACAAGATATTGATCAGAAAAGTATGGTTACTGCAGTTTGTAGGATTTTATACATTTCAGAGGGCTAAATACAACTCATAGAGGAGCCACACGTGGAAATAAATATATTACCTCCAGAAACACGTTGGCCTAGCAAAGATTATTCTTATAATCAGAGGAGGGCGGCTGGGGAGTAGATGGACCAATAGATAATTCAAAATGAAGTCATTCCAGTAGAATTTTTTGTCAAAATCCTTGGTGGCCAACGGCAAGCTGATGCTCACTGAAAGAGAGAGGAAACATGCTACTCAGTATCGTTAAATTAGGGGCTGTTTTGTCCCTCCAGGAAATACCTACACTCCTTAACTGGCCATTTGTCTTTCCAGTGGAAAGAAAAGGATGTATGATGTCATTCAAGAGACCATCGAGCTCGATTTCCCACTTTTTGTTGCCAAGATCTTCAGCTATGTGGCAAATCCAGGACTGATCATACCTGCAATTCTGCTCATGATGTAAGTTTTCCTTGCAATATCACATGCCTGGCTGGGGGGAGCAGGTTGGAAAAAAATCGCTGGGACGTCAGTGAGATCTGTATACGGCTTCTGCTGAGATAACAGCCCATACGAGGGCAGAGGCATTCTCCCTAACCTCCCCTTGCCCAACACAGTTTCCCAAAATTTAATTTCCTGACCCAGTTAAATACAACTGTGTAGATGAAGCACATTGCTGACAGAGGCCTCGTGGATATCAAAGCCATCACAGCTTCCATATGAAAAAATTTTCAGTGGCCAGGAGGAAATAAATGGACAGTCTCAGCCTGGCGCCTTGTGGAGAAGCAATTTCTGTCACAGCTGGTGGTATTAACAGCACTGCCAAGCCAGGCATTCAAAAATTACACATTCCAAAAACATGAAGAGGTGTTGGTTTGGTTTGGGTTTCGGGGTTGGTTTTTTTCCTCCTCTCTCTCCCTCCCCCTCCCCATCCCAGTAGTACATCTGGAATTTGTTTCAGTGCTATCTGATCATTTCAGCTTTGAAACCACGCTTAATTCCTATCGCCTTCAGCAGCACTAGGACCAGGACAGTCCTCTTTTTTTAAAGAGATATTTTTGGCATTGTTCTCAGGATTTCCATAACTATCAGAATGAGCATGAAAGCTGGAGACAAATTTTATAGGCAGCTTTGAACACTCCAGACTAAACAGTGGGAGACACAGGGAGGCTTGGGAAGCATATTACATATGCTTGGCCTGCTCAGACTCTTCTTTGGGCATCCACACACATTGGAGATGGGCCTCTGGGCTGATCCAGTACAGCCACTCTTGGGCACTGTGGTCCTTCATTCTGCATAGGTTACACTGAAGATAATGCCATTATATTAAATCAAATACAAGTTCCCATGTTATGAAGTTTCTTATAGAAACAGCCTGAGAAAAATCCCAATTAAACTGAATATGACCTGTCATCCCTCCACCTGCCTCGAATTACTTACTCATTTTAACCTAAATAAAGATGACCAGATACCGTAACTCATGCAGATAGAAGAATCAGATCAGATACATGCAGGAGACGAGAAGTCTCACACCACATCCCTAGTATGGCCGAGCATATTATTGAGTTATTAGCTCTGTTCCTGCGGGCTTCACAGTAGCACTAACAGATGCTACCACAAACACAAGATGAAGACCACAGAACTAATCAACCCAAACGACCTTTGCAAAAGGGCTGCAGGTCAGGTTTCTGAGGCTTTGATGTAACTCAAAAAAAAAAAAAAAAGGCGATGGGAGAGCAGTAGACCTTTGGAAATAATGTTTTGTTCTGTGACAGTCTCCTGCTCTTTCCTCCACTGACAGCCAGGAGAGGGAACAGCACAAATCCAGTTTATCTGCTGAAGAGACACCTTTTCTCACCCTTTCCCAGTCTAGGCTATTCCCACACCACAGCCTTCCCATCCATCTGTCTCTCTCCAAGGCACCATCTTGTCACTGCCCTGGTCCCCTCTATAAACTGAGAGATACCCTATGTCCACATTACCTAAAAAATCCTGGGTTTCCCACCCAGATACACTGCCTGTACAGCCTTTGAGGATATTAGGTATTTGTGATTTCCAGTCATTCAGCTACCAGGAGAGTCACAGCCCTCAAGAAGTGGGTGCCCCAATGGTTCCTGGACAAGTCAGATGAACAGCCCCCTGGCAGTAGCTCTCGCGTGCCCCGAGAGCATCAGGTGTATGCCAGGATAATCCCAGACAAGACTATAGCTACCCTACAAAGACGTTTCCTAAGGCTTGGGTCCTTTTCTTGTCTCAGAAACTTTACAATTAAGGGACTCAAATTTAGCACACCATCTTTGTACGCCTACAAAAATTACCTAAGTATACAGGGAGACAGACTCTAATTACCCCGATTAAAATTTTACCAAAAGAGCAAGACAATGCTCCTTTTGCTTACAGTCCTGTAACTGATGGCTACCAGTGGCAAGAAACTTAGGTTTCTCTCTCTTTCACCATTTTCTCCAGAAAGTATATAACTATAAATCATAAACAAGACCTCAGTTTCCTGCCTCTCCCTGAAAGTCTTCAGCTTCTGCTGCTACTTCTGCTGTGGTGCCGACAGGTAGACAGGGTCAACCTGGAGCTAGTCCTTACACTGATCCCCATCCAGCTTGCCAAGAGATTGAAACCAGGGAAATGAAACTGCTGCAGCTTGATTTGGTCCTGATGAGCAGAGAGACAGCAGCTCTCAAAGTAGCTGACAAGCAACCTACAATGCAGCCTAAATAACAAGAAGCCTCTACAAAGAGCAACAGGTGGATCGTAAATGGACAGTCTGAGTGTCTGCCATCAAAATCAACAAAAAGCATGTTTTCCACTTCTATGGATGAAATTAAGTCATTTTCTTAAGCCGTGATAACCCCCTCTCTTTTTCCAGGTGCAATCCAAAATGCTTCTTTTATTTATTTCTGTTCTTGGCTGCTTCTGGTCCCAGACAATGATGGGGTCCAGCAGATGACATGGGTGTCAAACTTACTATCATGTTTCTAGCTGCTTGAGGACCAGGGAAAAAGGAAATGGGGCAAGAAGCAGCAGAGATACCTTGCACGTAGGCATATAACCTAATCCCATTTGGGTCAGGAGCAGGTTTTCAAGCCACGGCTTGCAGAGCTTCCTGGCAGAAGCTAGAAGCATTTTACTGCATCAAGGGAAAGGAGAAAAAGATTCTGAACCACTGTGCAGGCTAGAGAAGGACAGTGACCCACTCTCTCTCCCCAGCTCTTGGGGAGCAGTAAATCAGAGAAGAGGGGTGTCAGGGCCATGCAGCATTCATGCTCAGCAGCTCAAGCATAAGGGTGCATCCCCAGGCTCATTTTAGAGGGAGGTAAGTCTAAAGGCCCCCATTAACAGTCAGGCCCCCCATTAGCTAATGCTCACTTGAGTTCCCAGCATAGTTTACAGCTCCTCACGCTACTGCTCACAGTCAGACCAGGACATGGCTTGGCTCTGCTTTTTCTGGGAACCAGCACTAGCAGCGTGAATCAGGAGTTCAATAGCAAATCCAGCACACCTGTAAGACCTGCCCAGGACACTGGCAGGATCACCCAGGCTGCTTCAGCATTGCTGAGTCTTGGCCTGAACAACCCAGTCCAAGTCTGCCTGACTACCTGCAGATTTGAACTGCAGCAAAGGCATCCCCCCAAATCCTCTTTCTGTGGCACTGTCCCTTTCCCCTCTCCTTCCCAAGACCTCCCCTAAGGGCAGGTCAATCTTGGACAAACTCAACCTCCCTTGAACAATAAACTAAGGACAAAGGAAACTCAGGCTTAGCTGCAGACAGAGCAGGCTCATGTCTCACAGCTTCTGGGAGAGGGACCCGGTGAATTCACACCCTTCCCATCAATTCCCCATTAAACACAGGATTCAGCAGGGAAGGAGGCTGTGGTTGTTGGAAACGATGCTGGCCACTAATCCAGAGGGTGAGAAAGGACTGAAAAAGGAATGGGAATGGATTTGTTCAGCTACTCAATGAACTTCAGAAGGCAGCTCAGTAACAGAGTGCACGGCATCCCAGATGGCTTTGAACAGGCGGATTCAATTATCATTATGAAAACAGGGGTGCTCCAGGCACTTATGTCCTGGCTGGTCACAGCAAAAATAGCGGAGCAGCACCAAAGCCCCGGAGTACAAAGCAGCATTTCCTAGGCAATGAGTTTGACAATGTAGAAGAAATAAAACTATTGCATCCTTAGAGAAGATCAAAAATAACAATTTCCAAACTCACCAAGACTGAGTTTTGGGTTAATATTAGGCAAAAAGAAGCAAATGTGTTTCCTCCAGACAGACCCCTGCAAAAAGCCTCAAGAAAGGCCATCCAAAATACTCCCTCCTGATCTCTCACCCAGAAACCAATATGCTGGTACATTGTGCCTTGTTGGGCTTAGAGTCAGGCACTCTGCTGACAAAATCCTCGAGCCTGGTTTAAGGATGCTGAACCTGGGCTGGAGCCACACAACCAGGTTATGAACTGTCAGTAAACCTTTTTTTATTTTGGTCTGCCTTTTTTTTTTCTTTTTTCTCTCCTTCTTTTACAGGAGAATTTTCTACTTTGCTTTAAAAAAAAAAAAAAAAAATCTAGTGGTGAACTGAACGGCTCATGCTTTTCCTGGGAATGGCTCAGAGTTACTGAGCAGATGATGTTTATAATTCAGAAGAATAAAAGCACTCTACGAAAGCTGGAGGAGACATTTTTTGACAACCAAAATATTACTGGCTGGCGAGTGGCAGCAGTGGCGAGACAAGCCCCAGACGCTTGGGCGGGTTTTAAAACATGCGCTTCTCTGCGCCAAAGGCTGGCTGCCAGCACGCCCTCTCCCATCCCGCTCGCCTTTCAGTTCCCTCCAGCTTGGCTCAGTTTTCCCCTGGC
Source organism: Dromas ardeola (assembly GCA_013398915.1). NCBI lineage: Eukaryota > Metazoa > Chordata > Aves > Charadriiformes > Dromadidae > Dromas > Dromas ardeola. The sequence continues at coordinate 351,335 of VYZM01001434.1, forward strand.
TTTGGCCTGCCCTTTTTGCAGAAGAAAGGATCAAAACCAAAGCCAGCAGCTCTGCTTTGACCTGACTACTCCTCGCCCTTGGTCCCCGTCTTTGCTTGCTCCTGATGACCCCTTCCTTGGACGCAGGAGGCAGCTGGTCCTGGTCAAAGGAGAAAGGCAGACTGTGCCTTGAGGACTGTTGCCTGCCCCTCTTCTCCTTGTTTCCTAGTTGGTGGGTTTTTTAAGGTGACCTGGTGTCTGTTTTGGTTTTCCTTTGAGCCATTGAGAAAGCCATGTGTTTTATCAGCTGTGTTGGTTTTCATCCACGTGTTGAGTTGAATGGGCTCACCACCAAGGAAAGACCCAAGGGCCAAAGCTGGTGCAAAGGAAGCAGAGGGAGCCCATGACCAGCCAAGGGGGAGGCAGGAGAGCAAGATGGTCATTTTTCTTCTATTTGAGCAGAACTGAGCTACTGGACTGGTTCAGCCCATCTTAGCTGACCGTGCCACAAGGCAGCCTGAATTTTTCCTAAGCCTTGAGCCTCTAAAGGCAGTTTAGAGACAGGTGATGGGAAAACTAGGTATTAGAAGGCAAGTAAAAATTAAACCTTCCCTCCCTGTGAAACTTTTTCTCTCCCCGATCCTGTCACTACAGCAACACGTTTGTTTTTGCAGCCTCGCCATCTATTACCTAAACGCTGTGGCTGAAGCGTACCAGCGCGCCAATGCAGAGCTGAAGAAGAAAATGCAAATGGTAAGTATTGATCTGGCAAAGACATCTTTGAAATACCACGCACTTCAAGTTTAATGTGCAACATATGCTTTTAAATTGTACTTCACTTCTGAGCACGTTAGTGACAAAAGGGGAAGACGCATTTTATGCTTGTTCAGTCCTCTCTGATGGCATTTAATGGCTAACTGCAAAGAGTGGTCACATGCCATAATAGGCTGCTATTTCATACATCAAAACTACAGTGAGTTTTCCCATAAACTGCGCTTTCCACCTACAAAAATAAGTTACTTCAAAGTTCAAGTAACGTTTTGGAGCCTGAGATTTCCCAGGGACAATGATAGGCCTATCAAAACCACAGCCAGATTTTGTAAAAGCTGAAGAGCAAAGAGCCATAAATAACACCACAGCAATAACATTTTTTTTCCCAGTAATTCTCAAAGCACTTTACAAAGGAGGCTGGTGTCTGCCTCTGCCACGCAGATGAGAAAAGCAAGATACAGGCAGATGCAATGACTCAAATTAGCAGGGTAGGATTTGGACCTCATGATATTCAGAACTGGGAGAGGTTGCAACATGCAGAGGACCATAACGCAGGGACCCCTGAACTAATATGGATTAGGTCTGGCAGCGGAATAGCTGCAAAAGCACAGCTCTACTCAGGTAATGAGTCTCAATGAGGAACAGCAAAAGTGTGCTGCCACCAGGGCCTGTGCTGGTCTGGCTGCACCAGTTTCCCCCTAGAGTTTTACTGGTAGGTCTCTAACTCTGTGCTGTTTTCTACTACATAGATGTGTCCAAAGTATTGAGCCTTGCATCAGGAGAGGATATGATGCCATCAAAGTATTGGTATCAGCCATTTTACTGGTACAGGGCAGGATCCAAGCCAAGGAAGCAATGCCACATCAAGCAACGCATTGCATAAAGCAGAGATCAGTGCAACATTAAAAGCGAGGATGTGAGCACTGAGAAATGAGACTCCATAAATTACATCTAAATGCTCAAATTCAGAACTAATCACTCATGCCCATGGCTTGACATAAGGGTCTTGGTGGGTAGGACATCCTCAAGTATGGCAAGAATTGAACAAATGCTACAGCACACTCAGGGGCACATAGTCTGTTTCACGCTGCACAAACTGGTTGTGATCAGAGTTTAAAGGAGTACAAACCCCCACGGAGGGGTCACAAAGCAGGGCCCAGCACGGCATCTCCAGACAAGCACCTGCCTTTGCACAGACCTTATGTATCTTTGTTCCACAGGCACCTGTAGGTTTGCTGAGGCAGCCAAGACTGGTGAGAAGAGGGGTACACAGCAGGGCAGGGGGAAAGGGAGGGCATCATCACAGCCCTACTGCTTCAGGAGTGAGGGATGGGAGATGCCTGGTCATGGGAGGGGTTGAGAGCAGTTGGAGCCCACCAGAAACCTCCATGCAATGACCTGCTGAGCTCAGAGAGATCTGCTGTGGCTGCCCCCAAAGTCTGCCAGGTTTGACGATGGATGGCAGCTGCTCTGTTGGTTGGGACCTCTCAGCTGCAGCAAGGCCATGACCTGCCTTGGACCCCTTGGCTCCAGAATAGTCCCCTCCATTGGCAGATCACGCTTTTGGGAGGAGGGATGGAGCCGGAGTGGAGTCCATCTAAGCTTTCTCACTGCATAAGAGAGGGCTGCCTCCCCCTTCTCTACCCAGCATGCTTGTCCTGAACAGAAGCAGCCCCCAGGTATTTTCTTCTCTCTGACATCCAGAAGGAAGTCTTTTGAAGATCTAAATGTATGCAAGTGAAATTGAAGACAGCTCTACAGCCCATCCCCATGCTGCCATGCCTTCCTCCTCCTCCTCCTCTGACACCCTCCCTCCCAAGAGGTCCACATTTAAAACAAACCAAAACCCTGGGGAGGGCAGATTGACAGTGGCAGAAACAGACAGAAAGCCTGGTAGACCTAAACCACGTTATCAGCAAGTGTTTTGCCCTAACAGGAACAGAGCTGTCACTTCCCAGGCTCTCGGTCCTGTCTGGGATGTGCATTCTTTCCATAAAACCCTTGGTCACCAGACCAAGATTCAGCAACACTGAACTTGGCAAAGAGATTACATTCAAAGCAACAAACACCTAGACAGGCCAACCATGACACCAGGACACCATTTCATGGATTGCATCTGCAATTTCAAACTAAACCCGATGCTTCTTATCGATGCAGCAACGCGAAGAGGAGAAAAACAAGAGAAACAACAAAGCCAGCACCAACCCCATGCTGCAAGATCTGGAGGATTTACTTACACCAAGTATGAAGACCGAAAGTACCCCCAAACAAGCAGAAGGTAAGAAATAAACGACGCCCTTCCCTTCGCTGCCCCCCAACCCTCCTGAAAAAGCTCCTTTTGTCAGTAAAGGATGACTGGGAAGGATTGAGAAACTGGGGCAATAAACATTTGCAAGGGATCTGATGAGTCTAGCACAGATTTTGTGCTCTTACAAGAGCCCACCTGCCAGTGGACACGCAGGAAGGGCATGTTTTTAGACTGGATTACGTCTCACACAGGCTTATCACAGTGTGGGAATTGTAATCCAAAATTATGACTCAAATCACAGCTATCAACCGTGCTGATCATGATTGTTTCAACCGACAATTTATTCCGGAAACAACACTGAAACTCCAGCACTGTTTCTGAGCTGATGAGTCAAGCCAGACAGACTTTTTCCAAATTGAGGTTTTCATTGGAAAATTCATTATGAATGAGACAAAAGCTTTTGTCAGGACTGCATAAGTCTTAGGGCAAATAAATGCATGCAGTAAACTGTGCCAAGGGGGTCTGTGGCTGGGCAGAAGCACGCAGGAGGAGGCATTGGCACCAGGGTCCGGGCACCCTCGAGGAAGGCAGATCCTCCAGGCTCGGTCTGAACAAGCCCTTTCCTGACCAACAGAGCCTCCTGCTCTCATTTATGAGAAACAGTGCAACACACGTGAAAGATTTTTTAATTTATCTTGGGGCAGATGAGAAAAGCAGACTAGTGCCACCATCTGGCATTTAGATGGGCTGTTTCTTGGAGAGGCTGAGACAAGATGGAAAGTTCAGGCCAACCCAATACAGATTCCCTCCAGAGCAGACCCACGGCACTCATTTAAATGGAAATAGCGATGGCAGCATTATGGGTCCATTGAAAATAAAGACTAAAATCAGCAATTACTCATGGTGCTCACAAAGCTAGATGAGTACTGGCATGGCTAGTAGGACTATCATCTCTTGTAAACGCATCAGTAAGAACCTGCAGAGAGGTCTCGGGCAGCAGAGACACGTACTGGCTGTTGGCCAGGGGCTAACGGTCTTATTTACGGTTTCTTCACTCAAACACAAATCCCCAGATACTTGGGTTATTGCATGCAGAAGAAACAGCAGCCACTGGGGAGAGGAAGGCAGTCAGTGTTTGCTTTCAAGAAAATAATATTCATAATCTTTGCTCTAGACAAGAAAATAGAGTCTCCTAATAAAACCAGCCCTGTCGGGAAACAAGGCAAAGCGGCAGCACTGGATGGCAGCCCCATGGCTGGTGGGAGAGGAGCAACGTTCGCCCCACTGCCACATGTGTTCGTGACACAGCCACCAACACTGGGTGTCCGGCCACCTTACCCTGGCCAGCCCAGGCCAAGGGGATACCCAATGGGACCAGTCCCTGGAAGGGGGAGAGGACGGCCACGCTACTCACATCCTGCTTGATAAGCTCAGCGATGTTTGTCCTGTTTGATATTAAAAACAGAGGTGCTGCATGAACTATCGTAGTTTTAGTAGGAAATGATTACTGTATGTTGGTCATCCGCTTGTGACTGGCTATATCTATCCAACACTGGCTCTATCTAAATCAGTTTTGTTTAGAAATACTTTGCAGTTGCAACCCTTAATAGCCATGCTGATTTTGATCATGAAAGAGACAGGAGGAGGTCAGGATGAAAAATCAGCCATGGCATTGCTAAATTACTACATACAGGAGGCAGCTCTCTGGCCACAAACAGTGGCACGGTGAGCTCACTCTGTCATGAGCACTAGTCTTTCCCTTCAAAGTCTTCTTCAGTTAATAAAGAGTAGTGTGAGTTTATCTAGCATTTCAACAAAAGTGGTACTGTGGGTTTTTTTTTTCCTCAACCTGGGGAATTAAGCATTCTTTTAAAAACATAAGCGTCCCTTCCCAGCTGCACGGCAGCCGATACTAGGAGCAGAGGACTCCTACTAGGCCATCACAGAAGGAGGTTTTGTCAGCTGTATTTCCTCCAGTCTACCGCCTCCAAATGTTCATCTTTTTGTTTGAACCCCACTGCATATCTCACCACCGATTTCCCTGAGTTCCTGCTCTGCTCCTCTTTTCATAGTCTGTCGACAGTCATTGCACCATTATTTCAGTCCCTAAGACTTCTAATTTAGGAACACCACCCAGCACAATTGAGAGACTAAAACTGCTTTGGCCTAGTTTCCAATTATAATTAGTTAGAAATTTTTGGTTCAATTTAAGCATCGTATCTTCCACATCTACGGAGCTAAGACCTAGGACTTCCCAGGACTCCATGGCAGGTCTTCTCTGGGTTGTCCTACAATTTACGCCTACAATTTGTTCCTTTTGTTGACACAACCCCATCCCAGCCAGCTTAGATCTGATATTCACACATGTGGTGGTGTTCTTAAAAATTTCTGTGAAAAATAAACTCATGTTCTTCAGTAAAAACAAATCCATAAATACAGCTTGCAACAATTCCACTACAGCTGAGATATGTGGGATTGAAAGGTTCTCACCTTGCATTTTCCTACTAAATGCAACAAATATGTTCAGGGCAGGAAACTCAGCAACTTATTTCTCCTCTATGGCTTGACAGAGCATAGAGTGTTTGACCTTCAGTGCAGGAATTTCCACCTTGGAGGAGTGGAGCAAAGGGGTCCAGTTAGATAGAACGTGAAGCAATAGGGAAAAGGATTCCCTTTTTCAAGTCCAAACTAACAGAAGTATTTAAGCTTTTAAATTCCCTGTAGGAATTAAGAGCTTAAACGTTGTGCTGCGCTTATTTGTAGAGACCTAGCTCGTTTTTTGATGTCTGTGCTTTATAACACAGACCAGAGCCCTAGAGAAGTACTTCCATGAGACACAAGTGAGAGTCAAATAAAAGGAGAATCCAGAATTTCATTAAAAATTAAATCATTGCATTTTGTTTTCAAGTACAGAAAAGTCAATTAGTTATTTGTAGAAATAGCTGTCCCTGGCGTGTGGCTCAGGGTCGGTTTGGCTGTTCCCAGGCATGCTGCGATAATCAGGGTTGGTCATTCTCCCAGGGAGCCTCCACGTGGGAAGCTGCTCATCAGATTTGTTTCCTGGTCTTGGAAGGACATTACTCTGAGCCGGGTCTCACAAATAAGGTCTTGTCTTGCCTCTTCGCTGCGAGAGTTGCTGGTGCAATACGGCTGCAGTTGCCTCTTCCGAAACCTCCATCTGCAGAGATACCCAGTCATTGAATTGGAGAAAAGTCAGGCAAGAGAAGGCCTTTTTCAGGAGAGAGAAGCTGTTGTCTCCCATCCTTCTCCACAGGCGTCCGTAGAAAATATTGTTCAGAAAGTGCTGGGGAAGGTTCTGCCAGCCTGCCAATCCAGGAGGATGTCACAGGAACAACCCAGTGCCCTGATTTCAGCCCAGCCAGTATGCCCAGCAGACTCCAGTACCTTAGGGAACGGATGCATAATGAGGAATAGGATTTCCCTCCTCTTAGCTCCTCATCTCACATTAACACATGATTTGTAAAGGGGAAACATAGCTTCAGATCTCATCTCTGCTAGAAAACAGGAAGGGGCTGGAAACATGCATGTGCCCACGTGTGTGCACACATGGAACAAAACTGGAGAATACGTTGATTTATTTATTTGCACAAGGAATATAAGGGCAAAAAGAAACATATGAAGAAGCCATAGAGAACTCCAGACAGGTTTTCAAAACCTGAGAAGCTGAAGCAGACTTAGATGGACACTGAGTAACTATTCCAGGATTTCCGTGCTCTCTGAATCAGGCCCCCGAGACCTGCAATAATACTGAGCGTTACAAAGAACTTAATCATCTCTGGAGCACACAACTGCCCATTAGCTAATTAATCTTTTGAAGGTTTAGTCACCTCTAATTATAATACATTAGGTTCACCCATTGATCAATGTCTTTTGCGAGCTCAGAGAGGCTTCAGGATACGAGGGCGACAGCATCAGCTAGACAATGATTTCTGCAGACCAGTCGCAACTTTCTTCCCTAACTCCAATTCACAATGGGGTCCTCTGTTAGAGCACAACATTTGTGAAGGGTGTAAAAATGCCGATCCTTGGTCTTCATATTGACTGACATTATTATTTGGGTCTCTGGGTTTTGAGCCTATTTACCAGTTACTCACATGCAACTGGAAGTTAAACCTCACAATCTCACAGGAGCATTCAGTAGTGTTTGGTTTCATCCCTGTTTTTCTATTGTTAGGAACTGCAATATGTACTTGCCTGAGAATTCAGCATTGATTTTTTTTTTTTTTCCACCCCTGCTCCCCTGATATTTGTTGAAAGACTAAAGCCATCCCAAGCTTCCTCTGGGGCTCAGGCTAACTTCAAGAGGAAAGACCAAAAAAAAAAAAAAANTCAAAAAAAAAAAAAAAAAAAAAAGAAAAGCTCAGTGGAGAGTAGTGGGAGCCTCTTAGTAACATCTCACACAGCACACAGTTTGCATTCATACAGGACTAGAAAAGCCCTCTGCATCGCAAATTTTTCACATCTTCTATTGCCACTAGCTCGAATGCTGCATCCAAAAGGTTTTGGTAAAAAACAAGGAAATACCTAAGCTTAATTATTTTATTATTCTTCTCACTGAAGGCTCGTTTTTAAACAGGCAACTCTCATGGGCATCGGTTTTTAGTTTGCATGGCCAGACAGAGCATGGAAATACTGAGTGACTGAGCATCTGCTCAGTGTTACTGATGAACAGGAATCTCAACAAAATAAAAAATAAATTTTAAAAGGGCAGTTTTTCAAAACACATGTGGCTGAACACAAACTGTGAAAGGGATGCCAGCATGCACGCTTCTCTTAGGGTAAAGAATGCCATTCAACCATTTCCCTCATGCTGTGCTCGGCTGTGGTGTGAGATACACTGCTTTCTGAACTCACAATGAACAGAAAATAGTAGATGCTACAAAAGAGGTTTACTCATAAAGCCAGAAAAGTGGTCCAAATATCTCATGTACATGCAAAGAATACACTGATTTCACATTCAGGACCATAATACTGGGGGCCTTGGTTTCTCCAACGCAGAAAAAAAAAAAAAATCAGCTTTTCACTCTGGAAGGAAAATAAGTTCCTTCCAAAAGAGAACTTCAAAACATTTGAGCCTGTATTTTCAGGTTGTTTATATGAAGCTTTCCAAGGAGAGAAATGTTGCACAGCACTGCTCATGGCAGGGGGAGAAGGGGTTCCTCATACCAGCTGATGAACCAATGTTTTGGGGAGGGATTTTTGGTTTCTTTCAAGGTGCTGAGGAGAGGTGTCCTCTGCACACTAAAGCTAAAGAAATCACTCAACTAAAAAAAAGGCTCCATAACTGCAACAGCCATCATAGGAGCAGGAACCATGAGATGCGACAGCACCCTCAGAGACACCTTCTCTGACAAATCCAGGTGAGGAAGACAACTGGCAGACGTTCCTCATGCACAGAGAAGCTTCCCAGTGATGGAGACTGGTATTTTTGCAGCTTAACCCATCCCATGAAGCATGCTGACAAGCACGCCCGGTCGAGCAGGGCCTCTGTCGGTGCCAGGAGTACCACAGGGCTTCCACGCTGGTGAAGATGCACTAAGACTCGATCTAATGTCTGACTCGACCCTGGCAGGCCATGGGCGCAGCAGGTCACCCACCTCTGTGCACCCCAGCATGCTTGGACCCCTCTCGGTGACCATATATCAGGTACTTTTGCTGCCACCGAATCAGGTCAGATGCAGACCTTTGAAGCCTGACCCCACTGCATCTCTAAACCACGTCTCTTCAAAGCAGCGATGTCCTGACAAAAGCATGAAGTGCTCACCAAAAGGCTTTAAGGAGTGATCCCCCCCGTTTTGATTCATGCTGCACGCAACATTATCAGCTCTCTGGCCTGACAGCCGTGGGGATTTTTTTTCCTCTCTGTCACGCTTTTCTTGCTGCTTGCCTAAGCGCCGAGGCAGGAGCTTGTTCTTTGGCAGGTGGCAGCCCGGTTTCATCTGCAGCCAAGGCTTTACAGCCCAGAAATGCTCAAACACAGCTTTTCCCTTGGCGGAAAAAGGCAACTCTGGAAACTGAGGATTTCTAGGTCCCGGCCCATTTCTCACATAACATAGTCATCATTGCTGAATCTGAATTCAGCATCATTTTGACTACACCGACACAACGCTACGCTGCGGCAAGCTAACGGGGGGAGGCTTGGCTGGTCTGCAATCATTCATTTCCAATCACAGGACCCAACTCCTGGGTCCAACTCAGCCATGTATAGACATGCAAAACCAGTGGTGAACTCTGTCTCTAAATCTTAAATTGGTACCACAACGTGCTACCCAGGAATACCCGCCTCCTCCACGCGCTCAGCAAACAGAGGCCAGGAAGCTCCCACATGTCAGGACATGGTCTGCGTATGCATGTATCCACACAGGCACTGAGATAAAGACGAGCAGATTTTAAAATGTTTCAGGACTGGTACTGTCTTCTGCACCACTCCTTCATGATTCACAGCAAAACCAGAAAGCACTAAGGTGAGGGGATGCATTTGCAGCTGGTGAGCTGAGCATCCTCCCATGGCAGCATAAAGGCAGAGGGAGGAGAGCCCACAGCCACCCAAGGACAGACAGGTGCCATTTCCCAGTAGGCAAAAGCTTTGTGTGTATCAGCATCAAAACCCCATGAAAAGGCCAGATGGGCAAAAGCCACCCGAAAGTGGTACAGCGGCCAAGGGGAGGAGAGGGGTGACCACAGAGGGTCTCCACCACCTCCTGGGGACCAGACCCAGGCAGGAGTGCACCCGCTGGACACGAGAGTCCCCAGAGGCTCATGCCCAAGGGAACCTGAGCAGGATTTAGTGTCATTTAACCCAGCTCACAGAGCTGGGAAATCAGGAGGGTTTGGCTCCAGGTGCAGCAAGAGGATGGGTTAGAAATTCAGCATCCCCACGTGCCCCTCGGGGCCAGCACAGGGGTACGCACTGCACCCACCACTGCTGCATACAAGCAATGAAAAATTTTTGCAAGGAAACAGCTGTAGGATATTAAAGCAGGAACGGAGGCAATGGGAGCTTCTCTGGTGGGAAGCGAGCTATGCTTGCAGAAGATACCAATCTCACTCCAGGCAATGTGGGAGGGAGAAAAAAAAATAACCTCACCTCAGTTGAAGATAAAATAAAAACAACCATAATGGCATAGCACTGTTACCGGGACTGCCTGAGGATGAGCAAACCATCACAGCCATCAAGTGTGCAGATCAGGTTAGCAGTAAGTGGAACATTATTAAAAATGAGTTAGTAACCCCATTTTACTAGGGAACAGCAGCTGCAGAAACATCCCAAGCAGCTGTTTCCTCCCCCTTTCTCCGTTCTCCCTCCTTCAAAGCAAATCTGTTTAGGGGAACCAAGGCTTCTTCTGCAAAAGGCTACAGATCCAAACCTTCTTCTAATTAAGAAACATTTGACACATATGGGACTTTTTTTTTTTGCATAGCAGCTGCAGTAAGTAATTCAGTGCCTAAGCAGATGTTTAGGATCTTCAAAATATGAAGGTTATTATCAGATTTATTTAAATCAGGTACTGGGAGGACTCAGGGCCAGGCGGAGACCAAAAAAAAAAAACCACCATAATAAAAACCATGCCTTCCTCATTAGCCAGAGCACTTTGCTACAGCAGCTTGGGCACAGCTGTACAACCACCACCTGAACACGAAGCGGAGCTTCTCTGCCACCCCAGCAGCACCGCTGCAGCTTGGGGGTCCCCCAGCTCCACCAGCAGCTGCTGCAGCGGGGAAACAGCCCCAAAGCCCAAGGGCTGCAGGGGTTTTGCAGAGGGCCCCAGCAAACCGAGCTTCTGCTCCCCAGCACTTTTGGGAGGAGGCGGCTGCGGAAGCATTTGAACACTGCATATGCAAATATAACTAATGAGCCACTGCCAAGCTTTCCCTTACAAGCAGCTGCAGCTCAGCTCAGCCTCGGAAGCTCTCAGCGGCTCCTGCTCAACTTTCCACACGTCTGCCGTTGTCCCCGCATGGGATAGGCTTATGCCACAGCAGCAGAGAGACACCAGTGGGGAAACCTCTGCCTTTGCACTGTCCTGAGCGTTGACGCATGGAGACAGAGACAGTCCCCTCATGCAGAACCAGTGGAAGTCTGCTGTAACCCATCTCCAGGGAAAGCCAAACATCTTGCACATGCCCTTTCAGCCACTTACATCCCCTCAATGCCAGTAACATGGATGGTAAGTAGCTTTAAAGACGTTTTGCTGGCTCTGAAGGGCTAATGTAGTTGTCTTGGAACAAGACAAGCCGCCACCTGGGTATGCAACACTGTTAAGGTACCACCAAAGTAAAAGCTAAGTAGTGTATTTGAACTGGTTATCCGCCAAACAGCCAGAACCATCACTTCATCGGGGATGAACCAGACATACATTGCTTACAGCACTCCTCCAATGGAAAGTCCAGAAGAAGAAACAAATATCCATCTAAAAATATAGGGGGGCTTCATGTAGCTAGAATAGGGGTTTCTGGATTGGGCTTTGGCCCAGACAGCATGCAAAGCTCTCATCTTTGCGTTGCCACTCCAACAAGAAATGCAGCAAGACCTCATGCGCACAACCTGATCCTCTTCTTTCCACCCCGCCCCACAGCTACTGTCCCCTCGGCGCAGCCTGCCCGGGGACAGGCAGCCCCGGCTCCCTCCCACCCGTCACCAAACTGTGCACCTCTCCGCCAAACGGACGTCCCAACCAGGTGCTGATTCAACCCCTCTTAGTCACGGTTCATTTACTAATTGCATTTCAGATTGTTATCCTCCTTGGGTGAAGGGGAGCCAGCGCTGATGCATTGGCAGCCACAAGCCGCCCACAGATGGCACGATGCCCCTTTCCTGGCACATCCCAGCCTCGCCTTCAGAGGGAATAATGAGGGATGAAAGGCAGAGCCTCTGAAAGTAATGTCTTTTTAAAACTATTTGCAAGGCTATTGCTCCACCTGGCCGCGGGTGAGAAGGGAGCCTCAGGGTGTTTTGGGGGACAACAAGCCACCGGCCTGAAGCTCAGAGCCCCTATTGCCAGGGTTGCCCTAAACAGGTCCCCAAACACCACACTGTGGACAGATCTCCTCGCCCCGCAGTAACCACTAATCCCAAACCTACCCCACCAGAAACGCACACCACCAGCACCAGAGAGGTGGGACGCGGGGGCTCTGCAGCACCAAGACACATCCTAGGCAGCCTTCATTAAACCTCACCCATCCCAGGAAGATGTACCAAACACACGCTTGCCGCAGGGGTCCCTATGGTACTAGCAACACATTGCCCCAGCAGCTACCATGACTGCTAAGCTCACCCCAGCCTCAGCAAGGAAAGAGATGGCTGCTCTGCACCTGGTCCCTACACTATTCCCCTCTGTCTTAAAATGCCCCAGAGGAGGCACTCGTTGTCATCCTCCGTATTTTGTGTTGCAATTATCTTATTAGCAGAAGAGCCCCAAGAGTCGCTAATCACAAAGCCACCGTCCCAGAAGACGGCAGAGTCTTACAGCAGCCCTCATGTTCTGGGACACCCGTGGGGTCACACGTGCACGCCGAGCCTTCCCCAGGGTGCAGCCAGACGGGAGATGCGCTGCTCTAACATGGGTGCCTACCAAATGGACACTAGAAGGGAAGGTCAGTCCACTATTCTTGTAATGGTAGAAGAACAGACTCACAAGATTTAAAATAAAAATTAAGTAAATGCAAAGGCTTGACACTTACCTGAGCAGAGCAACCCTCCATCTTCTGGCTCCCAGGGAAGAAGAGCCAGCACAGACCAGCCTGCTATTGCAAAAGGACAACTCCACAGAGTGCTTGTCTCACCCAGCCACCATGCAGCGTTGATAACTTGCAGTGTTGATAACTTGCAGCATTTTATATTGCAAGTCTCAGATTTGATGTTTTAATGACGTTCCTGCTTCTATAGTCAAGGTATGGTTTGAGAAATCCCAGTTCTCCTTTTGAAACAAAACTACACAGCTTTCACAGAAGGAAAATAAAATTTAAAACAAGGTGCAGGAACATCCTAGAAGTCAAGGAGGAATCCAAGCCACGCTTAGGCAAAGAAAATTAAGCCTTAAAATTAATCTCAAAACTTTCCAAAGTTCTGAACCTTTGAAATCACAAAAACGAGTTACTAGACTTCTCAGCCCCACAGCAGTCCTTGTGAGCAAAGGGGAGGAGACCTCCAACCCCTGGCACCTGGAGCTCATAAGACCTCACCCAGCTGGGAGCAGGCATGTGGCTTAAAGGAGCCTCCAGAAAAGATGCTGAGGAGAGGGAAGTGGTGGTGCCTGGTGGGTTTTTTTATATACATCTTGCCTCTCAAATTAGAGCATCTAACAGCAAAATAACAAGTGAAGGGAAACGGTACACACTCCAATTCCCTCTCTACATCTGCTGCTTAATTTTTCTCTATTTAAGCAAACCAACAGGTGCAGGGAGTTGTATACCAGTGAGCTTTGGGAGTACTAGGGAGAAGACAAGTCACTCCAGAAATGCTGGAAGCAATAAACCAAGCAGGACAAGCTAGAAAATTTCCAAAGCATCTTCAAGTAGGAGCACCGTGTTTCTCTGCACTGGAAGCCAGCTGCATCCCACACTTGCTCCCTTAGGGAAACCCAAAAGCAAGATCAAGGTTTGCAGCTGAGCATGGAGACGAGTTTAACACTCAGACACATATAGAAAAACAGTAAGGTTTGGGTTTTTGTTTTTTTTTTTTACAAAAACTGTATTATTTTCCCTGTAAGAGGGCACCATCCTGCTACAGGGAAGTGAAAAAGCCATGGGGAGGCAGGGCAAGCGCCAGCTGGACCAGCTCCAATGCCAAGAGATGGAGGCTGGTGCTGAAGACGCTTCACTAGCCAGGGTATTTGCAATGGTATTAAGTCTCTCCTACAACACTGAATAGCAGCTGGGATATTTAGGAGGGGCAGGCAATCTCTTTCACCACAGGGAGTCATCCCAAAAGGCCCAGGTGTGCTTACAAAGCAGCTTTTGACCATCCTTCCCTCGCCCTGGTGTCCGCCCTCTTCATCTCTCCAGCCAGGCCGCCAGCAGCAGCCGAAACGCCGACAAACCAGGAATAACAGCCCCATCTACCGGGGTTTTGGGAATGATCCGCAACCTCGCATTTTGCTGCTGGGTAATCCATCACCGCCATCCACCTGAAACCCGCCAGGCAGGGGCAATGCTCAGGTGTTTGCCTGCCCCTAGAAAGCCACTTTTTTGTTAACACGTCTCCGTCTGAGATTGGCGAAAGGCTGGTATGGTCGTCCTGACCCAGTTCAGACCCAAAAGGCCAATATCCAGGCCATCTCCTTCACTCCCAGCATCCCCTCAGGTTTCCACAGGTGAGGTGGCAAACAGCCTCTGGGACCAGAACCAGCTTCTTGGGCGATGCTAACAAATTCAGCATTACAAGTGATAATTAAGAAATTTTATGGCCGCACCGCAGGTTTTCCAGCCACGGCACAGGAATGAGCAGCGCCGGTGTGCGTGGTTACGGCAAAAGTTCGTACCGGTCTTTGACACAACTGTCCTGTGGCAGACCAGCTGCGAATTGTGCAACACGCCACCCTTCTTTCCATGCTGAGCTCCCTGCTTTGCATAACCCTAAATCAAAACCTAACCTACATATAGGGTGGGTAGGTGTGCAGTCCCTTCGAACAACTGAAAGGTTAATTTTTTCAGTCCTCAGCGCCCAACTCTGGCCATATCATAAGCCCCATTCACTCTTCTTCTGAGCCGCCTGCTGTTAAAAACCCAAGCCCCCACAGTAAGGGTGGTGGGTAGACGATGCTGCTGAAAGGTGGTCTGTGCTAAGAGGCACAGGTCTGCTGTGGTACCCCTTGGTCTGCCCAAGAGTCACTGGCAAGACCCAAAATGAAGAGAGTAAGCTGCGTGACTCAACCCAAAAACCCCTTCTGGGTGCAGTGCAATGTCATTGGAAACAAGCGCAAAGATTTTGTACCAGAGCAGGTTTCTCCAGCCTTCAAAGCAGGGCTGGAGGGCCATCATTCCAAAGGACACGGCCAGCGCTCTCTAGAGGATTTAGTTTATTTGTGCTTGAGCAGTACTAGTAAAAACAGTAATCCTGTAACCAGTGAAACAAATACTGACAGAAATATTTAGGACTCTCACACATGAGAAGAGACACACGAGGTAAACTCAGACTTTATGAACTTTATAAACTGAGGTTGGAATCCCAGAATCATAGAATCGTCCAGGTTGGAAGGGACCTTTAAGATCAAGTCCAACCATACGCAGAAGCCTAGAAAATGTATGTTCTTTCAACTAGAGAGGAAACTAAAACAAAAAAGTATCTTTGTTTGGTAGTTTTATTCATCAGTGACTGCTGAATGTATACAGGAATAGGTATAAATAAAAATGACACGCTTTCAAATTCGGACAGCAGAAAAATGGCAGTGAGTATTCTTAAAAATACAAGCATTAAAAGAACGAATAAAAACAGCTTCAGGAATCAGTGTCCCAGGAAGCAAGACATTCAGAAAATCACAGTTGTGGATAAAATCGTACAATAGCGAGACCATGCCCAAGGTGTTTATCACGGGGTGGCAGGTGTCGTGGTTTAACCCCAGCCAGCAACTAATCCCCACACAGCCGCTCGCCCGCCCCCTCACTCTC
>VYZM01001434.1:375175-401313 GCA_013398915.1 Dromas ardeola
CCGTGGTTGTCCCCCTCGGGGAGCGGGGCGGGGGGGGTCTAGTTTTTGTTAGTTTGGTTTAAAAAGCAGCAGAAAGTGATCAGATTTCACGTGCTCCGTCATCTTTCCCATCCCCTCTGTCATGTTCCGACACAAGCCTGGGAGTGGGGGTTCTTAGGAAGAAGAAAAGCGGTGATATTCGCCAGGGCCTTCTGCCAGTCATAATTTGTGTTTGTGTCTCTCTTGTAACAGCGCTCCTTTAGTTTTCTCTCGTCTATTTTAACCTAATATAGCTATGGCAGCGTGGCTGTGCATGGAGCCTCCTGATAGCAACGACTGCGGGCCGAGTTGCTCTGGAGGAGCTGCGTTGGGTTTGGCAGGTGTAGAGTTAATTTATGTACCTAATTAGTAGGTGGTATGGGGCTGCGTTTTGGATTTGTGCTGGAAACAGTGTTGATAACACAGGGATGTTCTGGTTCTCGCTGCGCAGCACCTACATAGAGTCAAGGCCTCCTCTGCTCCTCACATCACCCCACCAGCGAGTGGGATGGGGGTGCACAAGAAGCTGGGAGGGGACACAGCCAGGACAGCTGTCCCCAACTGACCAAAGGGATATTCCATGCCATATGACATCATGCTCAGCATATAAAGCTGGGGGAAGAAGAAGGAATGGGGGATGTTCAGAATTATGGCGTTTTGCCTTCCCAAGTAACCGTTAAACGTGGTGGAGCCCTGCTTTCCTGAGGATGGCTGTACACCTGCCTGACGATGGGAAGCAGTGAATGAATTCCTTGTTTTGCTTTGCTTGCGTGCACAGCTTTTTGCTTTACCCATTAAACCATTTTTATCTCAACCAATGGGTTTTTCTCGCTTTTACCCTTCCAATTCTCTGCCCCATCCCACCAGGGCTGCAGCTGTGTGGTGCTTGGTTGTCGGCTGGGGTTAAACCACGCCAAGGAGATTATTTAAGTAGCAGGTTACAACATCAGCTCACCGATGTTCTCCTCTTCCTGTCAAATGAGACCTTGGTCTGCTTTGGTGAGCAGCGGTTTGTGCATTTACTGTCAGCCACTTACCATCATTTCCACAAAACTTCAACCTGCAAGTCGTCAGGAGCTGGCTCTCACACTGTTCTTCTTTTCTGTGCGCTTGCCAGATGATCTTAATTAGCAAGATTACCAGACCAGTTGTAGAATATTCTTTGAAGAGAACAATTCACACATTTGCCACGTGGTGGTGACAAAAGCAGGTTAAACGAAACTTAGCAAATACTTGGGCTCTCAGCGAGAACATGAACTATTACAGAGATACCTAACAGATTATGGACTTGCGTTGTACTTCGATAAGTTAACAGTGAGATCTGACCCTTTGGGGCCGTGTACAACACATATCTCCTAACGGGAGCAGGATGTGAATATTAGCTTGGAGGGGTGGGAAGACGGGAGGTGGTGGTGTTACCGTAGTGTGTGCAAGGGATTTAGTCTGGAGAGCTCTCCTGCTTAATCAAAAAACAATTGTGTTAAAAGTGTATTTGAACATAACAAAGTTCAGTAACGAGTACTGCAGAAAATACATTATCAAAGGAACGCCGCTGTTAAGCATTCCAGACTCCTCTGGAATCTCTGATCATAGAATCATAGAATTGTTTAGGTTGGAAAAGACCTTGAAGATCATCAAGTCCAACCGTTAACCTAGCACGGCCAAGTCCACCACTAAACCGTGTCTTTAAGCACCACATCTACACATCTTTTAAATTAACTTATTTCTTGTTGTTAGAGTTTGGGCCCTTTCTGGTAGACCATAAGCTGCACAGCCCATGAGAGGGCTTGGAAGAGTCATGCTAAAGCTTGACATTAAAGTATTCCTAATTATTTTCTTAAGCAGCCTGCAAGTTTGTTTTATTTTTTAACTGTGTGCTGAGACAGTTTAAAATATATCTCTGTCGCTAATGAACATGTCCCTCAGGTAGAAGTGTATCTGTCTTTATCGTGTATTTTAGACCACGTCTCTCCTGCCAGTGTTCACACCGAACTTGGTTACATCATTATATGAAGCGTGGCGTCCTTTTTTAAAAGTTGAGTTGGCTTCAAAATATTCCTTAACCATGAGAAACTTCTTACAGCTTAGACACCGCATCTGATTACAAAGATATTGAAAGCTGACATTAAATGCAATGAGCTTGAATGCAAAGGATAGCGATGTTCCTACTTCTGTTGTGCAAACTACTGTCAGTCACCGACAGCTATCGGTGAAATCCTTGCAAGAGCCCCTGGAGAGATGCACCCTACAGTTGTGGGGAACAGCACACCCATGGAGATCGACCCACCTCCAGAGAAAACTGCACAATACCAGCTTCTTTGTCAATACCATCTTGGCTTGTGTTTCAAATGTTTGTTACTATTTCTTTCATGTTTTGGGGAAACATACTTCAGCAAATCTATTCCCTTCTTCCTTCTAGTTCTACAGAGCTAGAATTGCCCGATATCTGTCACAAAAGTTGTGGAGGTGTCATTTTAACTCCAGGGTTTTTTTGTCATTTTTACTAAAATTCCTTAATGCATTATGATAAAATCTCCCAAAGCGTTTTATAGTGGTTAAATTTGAAATTCAGAAACAGTGCAATGTTGCAAATACTCGATAGCAGTAGCTCAATACTTTGAAACCAGAAGCAATGCTAGAAGGGGTAAGCATATTCAAGAGCTCCACACTGGTTTTGCAAAAGTACACGTATATATGTGTGTGTGCATGAGATAACGAATATTTTCTGCACAGTACTGGTGTCACTGATCACACATGTCACATAATACATTAAAAAAGCAAGCACAACGTTTGCCTGGGAAAAGGGAGATCCGTAGTTCAATGTTTCATTAGAAGGACAGTGCCTTTAAACTGCTCCTTTTCTATCTTTCCCACCCTCCACCAGCCAAGAGGGTTAGGGAGCCTGTCTGCTCTCTCTTGTCACAGCTGGGGTGGAGGTGGTTCTCCAAGGCAGCAGGAGAGCTCTGGGGAACCCTGCATTTAAGAGCAGGCACTATCACCAGCCTAATTTGGTATCAAGTACCTCCACAAGAAGTTCAGGTCCAGCTGGCACACAGCTGCACAGCAGGACTGCCTGGTAAGTCTGTTGCACACAGATAATTCATTGTGAAAATTGCTCCATGTAAGAATGCATCATCTAGGCAACATCTGAAAATAGAGGAGAGGTGTGGGATCTTTACATCGGGAAGATATACATCTCGCTATCAACAGTATTGATGTTTTGCTTAGCACAGCCTGCCTCCCACTGAATCCCAGGAGTATGCTGTGACAGCAAGAGGAGACCCCAGCAATCCAGCATCACCATGCACTATGCCTCTCAGCCGAGAATGAAGTCCCAGGCACAATTTCAGGTCCCCTGCTGAGATCCGACTGCCTGAGTAGCAAAGACCTGGTTGGCAGGAGATTAAAAACAGTCTCCCCCCAGAGTGCTCAAAACCCCCCTGTCCTAAAGGCGGGTATTTCGCCAGCTGGTACAAAGGTTCAATTTCCATCAGTCTTTACACACAGCAGGCAGGCAGAGGAAGCTGTGAAAAAGACAAGATTCCCCATTGCTCTGTGTTTTTTCCATTTAAAAGCTGATTTAGGTTGTACTAGCACAGCCTGTGTATAGTATACCCCGTAGAAAAAGAGAATTTTCTTTGCCTTTTGTGGACTCTGAACTCATCCAATAGTCCTGCTCTCTTGGGAAAATTCTTTTGCTTTCTTAAGCCTCTAGTCCATCCCATCCCTTGTGGGCTTGATTTGTTTTATTTTAAGAAACCCTGAAGAGATGACATGGTTCATTTTGGCAGTTTTTAATAGAAACATTAATACACCTTCTCACAGAAATATTTTATATAGACACATAAACACTCACAATACTCAAACCTATGCAATGTTCCAAAGCTCCAGTTCTGTTCAAACAGTGCAAGGAAAAAAAAAATAATAATCATCGGTATGGGAAAAATGGAAATGTGAAGTTTCTGAAGCATAAATAATCAGACTACTTCTCTTGTGTCCTTACAGTCCACTTCAATACTGACTGCCTCACTACGTTAACCAGTTGCGTTCTTACACCAGGGTTGCAGGGACAATGCACATTCACAAGTAGTGTACTGCCAGCCTTGGAGATCATTCCAAAAGGGATCCGACTGCCATCCTGCCATATACAGAAGGGATCACACCACCTTCTCTGGAATGCCAGCTAAAATGGCTTTGTAAATTATTATCTAATAGGATCGTTAGTGTTGAATTGCTGGCATGATGCAGATAGGTGATTAAGCACTTGTGTCCAGATCTTTTGATTTACTTCGCATTTCGGTTGTACAGTGACCATTTGTCGTTAATTAGAAACAGACAACCTCAAGGGCAATATATCGAAACTTCAAGTCCGCACACTTCTTTTTCTTGACTTGCTACAGCTATCAAGAAGTAACTTCAGCAAACCACTTCAGAAACAGAATGTTTTTGAAGAGGGGAAAAGGGTGAAGGATGGTAATGATCCTGCCTATGCGATACAGCTTTCAGAAGACAGTGAAACAGAACTTCAGGCTTTCCCTTCCCCCATATGAGAGAGACCTGATACAAGAAATAAGAAAAACAAACAACAAACTTGCACCGCAAAACTCACTCTTCCCAGCTCACATGTAGAGAAGTTTTTGGATTTGCAGCACCAAGGGTTGATGAAACACAGTGCAGTTTAGATTCTCTATTTCTTAAACTCAAAAGGTGCCCAGGAGAATTCACAAGTCTAAAGCACCAACGCCTGTACTTTTTCACTCTACTGCAACAACGGAGAGCCTCCTCATCCTCCACAAACTAAGGGGATTGGAAGAACTTTCCCAAAGGAAAAGCTAACACTGCTTTAGGCCTGAATCCAGGTTTAAAAAAATAAATAAATGAATTGTTAGACTTTAAAACACTGGCACACCGGAACAGATCCTCTAGTTCTTCCTTTGTTACTTGACCAGGCAGGAGCATAGGGCATAAAAGCCACTGAGGTATTCCTGCATTTCAGGTTTCTGATGAGGATGTAATTCAAGATTTATTACCTGGCATTCTTTGCTTGCTTTCCTCATTTTTAAGAGCCTAAGTTTCTGTCTACACAAGTGGCGCACTTCTTTGCCATTGCTAAATCAGGAACAAAAATATTCATGGAACACCGTGAAGGCAACATCATACATCGGCCCCTGACTGCCACAGCCCAGGATGAATAATAGATCCAACTCACCAGATTGAGAAAGCCCCAAATAAATTCAGGCTTCCAGTATAATAAGTTGGTTTGATCCCATGCATAGGGAAGTAAAAGACACATGAGGTAACTCTCATAACTGCCACCTTATTCCACCCGGTCAGCAATCCCAGACTTGGTTATCCATCTCTCTGTGCCAGCAGTGCTCAGGATAACAAACAGCAGGACGAGCAGTTACCACTGTTTCATGCAGCCTCACGAGTTCATGTCACTAAGGGTAGGAGGGACGGCAAAGGGAAGGAACAGTTCTTCGTATCTGGGATTTGGCAAATGATGTGCCCACATGCCTGACAGTGAGAAGCAGCAGAGGGAATCTGACAGCTTGTCAGTCACAACGTGGAATGATTTGATGCAGTGCTCTATTATTAATATACAGACATGGGCACACGGGACCCTCCACCACCATTCTTGGAGACTCCTGCTCTGCCCAGCGCCAGTCTCCTCTCGCAGATGGGCTGAGGCTAAAAACAGGCAGCACCTTCCAAGCCTCTAGCCTGTCCCCTTGCACTTTACTCAGACTTTACTTGCACGTCAGTCATCAAACCTTCTTGGAGTTGGAATCTGGTAAAGAATATCTTTTACAACCCACGTCCCCTCTTCTCTTGTGCTCAGGAGGTTGCCAGGGCAGGCAGTGATTGTGCAAATTACACTTTAAATTTTATGAACAACAGGTACGTAGTACCGATTTTTCCTACAGCTACAGTGTCACATCTTCATATTTAGCGTCATCTGCTCTGTTTCTGAAGTGAATTGTAATATCCCTAGATATTTAAGAAAATAAAAGCCAAAGCTATGTTTTCTGCAAGGCACGCTACCGAAGAGGATGCACACTTCTATGCCCAGCTTTGTGGCAATGCCAATGGTGCTGCAAGAGTCCCAGCCCAGCCAGCCAGCACAGAGGCACAAGTGAAGAGGGGAGCAGGCTGTATCCAAGTTTGGATGGCACACGCTATGAAGACTTTGCAACAAAGTAGGAATGAGGAAGAAGGCACAGTGGATGAAAAAAGTGTATTTATCTGTAAGCCTAAACTCAGGAATACTGAAATATGGACTACGTGATAAGAGAAAATGATCAGCTGGGAAAGTGAAGGGTCTGCGTGGAACCCAAAGACAATTAAAGTTCCCTTCCAAACACTCACAGGTCTCAAACTTTGGAGAAAGCTTACAGAAAAGAGCAAACCCAAAGACACTCCACATGCAATCAGCAGCAGCTTTTAAGGGAAATCTGAAGTGTCAATACCTGTATCTGCTTCCATTATACATTTATGAGCTTTGACGCTAAAAGCTACATCTAAGGACCAGCTCGCACTGAGGGTTTCTAGTACAACTGGATAAAAAAATACTGAGTGTTCCTGACAGAGTCAGACCAGCAGGAAAAATGTTTTTCAGAGAACAAGTAGAACTTTGGTAGCAATCAACTCTAAAGTGCCTTATGCTTCTTAATTCCTGTGCAAACACTGCTGTAGAGGCAGAAGCACATTTCAAGAGTGTTAAGATGCTCAACTACATTATAACACATGACACAACAAGGAGGTTCCAGTTACCTTCTCTGCTATCATGCACAGTACAAAAGTGCTTTCCTTTAGCACTTCATCTCTCTTCCACGCACCCCTGCAATACAAGCATTAAGAGACACATCCAGTCTCCCACCGTGGCCTGCAACGTTCCCCTGTGAGAACAAAGCATATGTAGAAGGAGGATCTACATCAGACAGTGGGTCATGGTGACCTTACCGGCTAGACCAGCAAGGAACAGGCTGGCGGGTTCTGCAATCACTGTTTTCTCCTCAAACACTTCTGCTCAGCAATGTCTCATTGCATAAATGTGGTGAGCACAAGGCTATTTTTAAAAGGGGCTTTTCTCTCAGCATAGTTACCAGGCTGTAGAAACCCTGCCATTTCCCGTGGCAGTCTGCAGATGCAGTCCTTCTGGAATGCATTGATCAAATGATGCAAAGATCTGATCCTTCTTTCCTCTACGTGCCAAAAGGCCTAATCCCCTGTCTCCCAGAAAGTCTCTGGGAGGCTTTCTTCCTCCCAGCTGAGCAAGGCTTACTCCTCTGTGGAACTGGGAACTTTCTAGTGCCAATTGGTCTCAGCAAGCAGGAGAAGGAGTGAAGCTGGTCATTTCTTGTGCAAGTCAGTCACGATTTCAAGCCCATTTTTTCCATCATCTGTTCATATACTGTCCATGCCATTGCTGCCATCAGAGTCCGCCTGAGGGCACGGGGCACACCACCTCGGAAAAAGCCGACCAACCCAAAGTCCTGCAAAAGGAGATAAACAAACAGCAATCCATCATAATCTGCCTGTAGTGTTTTAATTTCTCATCATTTATTACATGGAACACCACAGGATATATTTCAGCTCAGACTCCAGACCTGTTTCTGAAAGACCCAGGCTTACATAGCGTTTAATGTTTAGGAAGAACCTGTAGCACTGTGCAATTGTAGGGCTACCCAAGAAAGCAAGAAGAGCAGTGAGTGGAGAAGGGAATGCCAGGAGGGGGACAATGGATGCGGAAAGCCACACTCAAGCCCAACAAAGAGAAGGTGAGGGCATAACGGTTTCCAGACATTTCAGGAAAATTACTTGTCCTTGGTTTAGAGTTTCATATTCACAAAAGTCGCTTAACTATTCTATAAAAACTGAGATTTGTAAGTACTGAAGTAAAAAAACATTCTGATACAAGACAAATGTACCATGCACAAAATGAAAATACATGCACAAATAAACAGATTCCTGTTTAGGAACAGAGTTCAACATGGAAACAAAGCAAAACTGCCAAGATCTGCTCTTTTGAAGGCAGGAAGGGAAAGGTGAGCTTTGAGTACACCTCCATCCCATTCCTGAGATATGGATCTGGGCATTTATTTCTCTTTTAGTGTCCAAAGGGCAAAGAACTGTTTTGTAGCTGGCTTCTATCCGAAACTGCATTTTACGCTACATACTAAAGAAACCCTTTGCCCCAGTACGGTAATCACGGATGTACCTACACTGATAAACCACAGGCAGCAGCAGCTGTAAGTACAGCTCCTCCAAGCCTACGTACTAAGCTAAGCTGAAATGAAGTTGAGATGAAGTAAGCTAAACGCTTTCCATCACCACCAGTGTAAGAATCAATACATAACAGACAGAACTGAAGTGAAATCATTCACCAGCCTGAAACATAAGGCAGGCCTATGTGGAGAGATGCTTGCTGGAATATGCCACCTTTGTGCTCCAGTACTCTGAGCTTGCTCTCCAATTCCCTATCATCTGTAATTTTGTGAAAATAGATACAGGACGGAGGAACGGCAAGAACAACCATGGAGCAAGTTCACTGCCTTGCAATCCATTCAAGAGGAGCAAGTAACACATCAGAGTAGTGACAATAGCCTCTCTAGTTACAAGGAAAAGCAATAAATGGACTTCAGCCTCTGACTGCTTTCAGACCACCAACCAGAGTACTTTCCAGTTATTACTGAACAAATCCACACATAAACCAGTGACAAAAGATTCAGCCTCAGTCTCCCACAGCATGACCGACCTCAGCTTTTGAAAATGCTGACACTGCTTAGCCTGAATACAAGAGCACATCCAGCAGTCACATTTGTTCACCTCCTTTAAAAGACAACAACTTTCTTATCATAGCTGTGCTTTGGGTGAGGAGATCAGAAGTGAGGCTGTGATTGCGCATATTAGAAGGGATTCATCCCACCTTGTAGATGAAGGCAATGGCCTGGCTTGTCCTGCGGTACTTTTGGGGGGAAAGCTGCATGTGTGTTTTGATGACATCAGCAGGCTGTGTTGCCAGTGAGGCCAAGATTCCTGCAAAGATCCCACAGCCAAAATTCAGCAAGGGTATGAACACTGGATCCAGACGGTCTGCAACACAGCACAGAGAATGCACTCAGACACAAAACAGGCCACGAATACTCATGCTGAGTAACAAAGTGAAAAGCTACTGAATGATTAAATCAACATCAGGGTCTAAGTTAAAATCCATGCAGGGTAGGGAAACGTTTCAAGGGGAAAAGTGGCTACAAGTCAAAAGTCAGCACTATTAAAAAGCCTCAGTGGCTGGGGAACTGAATTTGACAGAGACCAGAGAAGTTAAGATTGTGCAAATGTTGCCCAAGCCAATTCTAACATTAGAGAAACCCCAGGTTAGTGGAAACTGATCAGCATACAAGACAACCAGCAACAGAAAGGACAGCTGAACATATCCTCTCTTCAACTGTTCACTAACCCACCTTAGGCATATCATCTTCATAAAGACAACCAATCAATTTAGGGCCAATTTCCATTTCTGCACTTACCTGAGCTACAGGTCTGCAGTTCTCCACAGGAAAGTGTGAATGTCCCACCTAAAGCCCTACAAGAGACTAATTTAACTGCTTGAGGTAGAGGGTAATAAGCAGACCATGCAAGCAGTCAACTGCAGGGCAAGATGCGAGAAAAGAAACATGTCCCATTACAGCTTCCAATGTTCAGCCTTACCCTGAGGTGTGAAGCTTTTGGTCTGTGTGTAGAACATCAGGTAGATCCCAGAGAAGGGTGCATCCCGCAGCAGTGTTGCGGTGAGCCCGCTGAACATGCCACGAGCTCCTTCCATCTGATAGATATTCTTCAGAGCTCCATATACACTCCCATAGCCAAATCTTCCACTCTGCAAGGGTAGACAATGGTCAGTCACCCATGTGCCCTACACACACCCCAAGGCCACCCCATCCAAACAAGTGTTAGTATACACTCCATGTGATGCCTGAGATGGAAGCACAGAGGACAGCCCAAGGCAAAAACTGGGTTCCACCTACCTCAGCCTTTAAAACAACCCTTCAAGAAAGTAAAATAAGAAAGACATACTGTATACAACTGAAATTTAAAAATCTCAGGGTGAATTCTGTTTCATCTTACACTTCTTGCCTAAAAATTAGTGCACGGCCGTTCCTGCACAATGTGTGAAACAGGATGAAATCAGGACTACATCCCTGACTGTACTCAAGTGGTAGCACGCTTCTCCAGATGGAAGAATCTTTACATCGTGAGGAAGGGGTGCGACAACATTAACAGGGAACTAAATAGAAGGTCAGACTCACCTCATATCGGGTCTTCACTACAGTCACTGGCAACATGCAAATCCCAGATACTGCACGCGCAGTGGCACCCAGAAAGACAGACTCCAGGGCTGTGGGTGAACGGTCCACTAGAAGCTTTTGCTTCATCATGTACAAAGTGCTGAAGTAAATCCCAACCCCAGGAATACATCTTGCAAAAGACTTCAGAAGAAACAGGAACAGAAGAGGAAAGAAGAAGCACACATAAGACAAAATGTACTACAGAACATTTCAAAGACTGTTAAATTTGTTGGTAAACTTTGAACTAAAACAAAAGAAAAAAAAATAACTTTAGTGTTATTTCCTCAGTTAACATGCTGAGGAAAGAAGACAAGGTAAAAATCATTTACAGCATTGAAAGCCAATTGATTCAAATTATGCCAGGGTTTAATGTATTTCTCAACTGCAGTTTTCCAGGAACAAGATATTCCAAAAGAAAACGAGGTTGATGCGGTTGCCACCCCCCATTTGCAATGGTATTCAAGCGTTCAGCTGCTCAGGACTGCAAATCCACAGTGACTGCGATGACCTAATCAGTGGAATTCACAACATTAACTCCTTGACATAGGATTTAACCATCTAAATCACATGGTTTCATTCATAATTGTACAAGAGCTGGCTATTTAAATCCAGTCCACAGATAGTAATAAGCAGTAGGTTTATTTATGTATTTATTTTTAGAAGTCAGGGTTAAAACAGCCACTTACTGGAGAGACACCTTTCCAGAGCCCCAGAAGACTCTCAGTACGAACAACCCTAAAGAGCAGTGTTACCATCCCAGCACGACCAGACCTGAAAGGAAAACACGACAGGAACTGCAGAGATGACCTGCTTATGCTTTCTAGCAGACATACTCTACAGCCACCCCCTTCCATTCATATCTCTGTGCATTACCCGAGCACCTCGGAGGTGCTCCTTCTAGACTCAGCCTGCTTTCCTCAGTCACTCATTCCAGGGCTTCACTGTTACCTTCTGCTTTCCCACCACTTATAACACGCATTAGAGGCCTCTCTCATTAGCGTCTTTAGTTGCTCACACCCTTTGTTAGCAGCGGTAGTCATAGTTGACTACACTAGGCATATGGGAGCAGCGGCACACGTGCACAGGTTATGTGGCAACCACATGTGATTTTTCAGGCAGAGGACACCCTGTGACACTGCATGGTGGCCACTGCAGCAAACACCAATCTCTCAGATGCATACAGACAAATGTTCTGGATACACGTTATTAAAGTAGTGTTCACAAGAACAGCCATTTTCTCTCTTCTGGAGCAAACTACAAGTCTTTCTCCATGCTATAAAAACAAACCTCCTATTTCAGAAAGACTTTCAGCATCTGAACTACAACCCTGAAGTCCAAGTCCCATCCAGCAAATCAGGCAGAAGCCTATGGTTGAGCACCCTCCCACCCCCCCATGTATACACATCTCCACTCTCTCACCCATTCACAGCAGGCTGCAGAGTTTGCAGGCGGGTTTTCAGCAAGTCAAGGGGCTGGAAGAGGAGTGTGGAGCAAGTCCCACTGATGGAGCCACACACGAACGCCTTTAAGACTGGATGCATCTGGAAGAGGAAAAAGAGGACTTTAAATTGCCATTTAATTAAGAATGACACAAGAGGAAATATAGCAGGTGACATGTCGCTTGTTATAGGAAAGGAAGACTAGCTAAGGACTGCTGCTCAGGGCACAATCTGAAACTTTTTCAGACCTTCTCAGAGCCCAATCAAGTTTTATTTGTGGTTTTTGGTCCCTCTGTCTTTCCTGGGAGATTGTTGCAGAATCTCCTTGCAATTCAGTGGTTGGAAAGTTTTCTGAATATCAAAGGTTGGACTAGATGATCCCTGAGGTCCCTTCCAACCTGGTATTCTATGAAACGTATCAGCAGCCATTTGGTAACCATTTGCCATGTTAAAGAAACGGGTGCCCCCTTCCCACCACCCCACCAGCTACCTGTGCCTTAGCCCCAATCCCATCCACTTCTGCTCAGCACCATGCTGGCAGCACCTCCAACCCTTCTTTCCCATTGCACACCAAGGTACCCAGCTGCCACAGGCACTAGCAGAGCTCCCCCTTAAAACTGCTCACCACCCGAACTCAGCCCAAATGCACCCAAAGCACAGCACCTGCCCAGCTAAGGTCTGGTTTTCCTATCCACAGCGGCTGCCACTCTCAGCACTTCCCAGGTGATATGGCAGGAGGCGCAAGCCACACAGCAAGGTGGAGATTTTCTTATTAAAATACACAATGGTGTTTCGTTAATGAAGAACGAGTTTTTACCCCCGCTGGAGCAGAATCACGTCAGAGAAGACTTTTGCAGCACGGGGGTTTCTGGAGGGCCACTCAGAAGCCGCTCATGTGTCTTTCGCGGTGAGCTGCCCATGGCTGCCTTCCACCGCCGACTTTCGGACCCCTCCAAAAACCCGTTACGACCCTCCGGCCGCGCTGCAGCGGCCGCCCCCCCGCTGCCCGGAGCAGCCCCGCAGTTTGCTGCCGCCTGACGGGGCAGAGCCCGCGCCTCCCCGCCCGTCCCTCAGGCTGCCCCGGGGACCGCTTCCCAAAAGCCGGGCGGCCGCGGGGCACGACGGAGGAGGGGAAGGGGCGCCGCGAGCCCCCCCGCCGCCTCCCACCCGGGCGCCGCCGTCGGGCTCTCCTCAGCCGAGCGGGCGAGGAGGGCCCGGCCACAACGGCCGGTAACCGACGCCTCAACGAACGGCAGCGGCCGAGCCGCGTGTCGCTACCTCTGCCTCTCGCCCCGGCATCCCCGCGCCGCTCCGCAGCCAGTGAGCGCGGCGAGGGGCAGTGACGCAATTAGCGCTCCCCCCCCCCTCCCCCCGCTGCTGGCCAATCCGAGCAGCCGACCCTGGGGCGGGAGGGGGTGGGAGCACCGCCCTGCAGGGCGCATGCGCACTCCTGCAGTTCCCCGCCCCCGGCGCCATGGCTGTCGCGGTTTCCAGCCTTGCGCCGTCGCGTACAGACGCGCCCGGCCGGGCCCATCCGCCGCCTCGCCCCTCCGGAACGGCATTTTTGTCACCTCTCTTGGCTGCTCCACATCCAGCAGCTGAGTCCCAGTGGGCTCTGTCGGACATGGGCAGTGGGGGACGGTTCATAGCAGGTAGTTTTCATGTCTTCCCTCAGCGTCGTCCCCCCCTCCGCCCCCCAGCCATCTTCTTGTGGAGACTCTGGCCTTCAAAAACCTGAGCTTCTTCCTGGCGCTTTCTTACCACCAGTGTTTCCATTTGGTTTTCCGCATCCTGGGCCCGGAGCAGAGGAAGGCTGTGTTTCCAGAGCATGGAAGGAGCGAGGTGCCAAAATGAGGTGCTTATATTTTTAGACCCCTGTCAGCCCACAGAGCTGCGCGTCTTCCCTGCACCTGCGGAGCCAGCCATTTCTTATCGGCGAAGCAGGAGGAGGCTAGGAGGAGCACCCAGCGGCTTCCACGAGCTGGTTTTCTGAGAATCTCGCCTGCCAGCTTGCCACGCACTGGCCAAGCAAGGGGTGGCACGTACAGAGGCATCACGCTCGGCCAAGTTGGGTTGTTCCTAGAAAGGAACTCTGGGTGCAGCAATAGGTATGTGCACAAACAACTTACTCTTGTTTGCTCGCTTGGCCCCTTAAGAAAGAGGGAATAAACTTCTCTGAGAAAATTTAACACAGGGGCTAGCAAAAGCTCTTTGTTAGGGGCTCCCTCTTCCCTTTTGCAAGCTCCTCTCTCATTACACAGTTCCCACCCCCAGGGAGGGACTGTCATCTTACATTTCATTAACCAACTCTGTCTGCTAACTCATGGAAAAGAGGATCAGCTCACCTCCATCCCTCCTGGTGCTTCTTTCCCTAGCTTACATCTTGCTCCACCATGGACCTCCACAGGGGACAACCTGCCTCACCATGGTCTTCACCATGGGCTGCAGGGAAATCTCTGCTCCAGCGCCTGGAGCACCTCTTTCACTGACCTTGGTGTCTGCAGGGCTGTTTCACGTATTGTCTCCAGTCTCCCACAGCTGCTGTTGCACAGCGTTTTTTACCGTTTCTTAAATATGTTATCACACAGACGCTACCAATGTACAAATGGTGGGCTGAGCTTTGGCTGGCAGTGGGTTAGTTTTGGAGCCGTCAGACAAGGGGACAGTTTCTGGCATCTTCTCATACAACCCAACCCTGCAACCTCCTGCTACTAAAACCTTGCCACATAAACCCAGTACATTCCATCCCTCACCTCTGTGAATCATGTGTTTAAGAATTATTAAAATAACAGTCGTCACACACTCTGTAATGTTCACAAACTTCACTTAACATCGGCAAAAGAATTCCCCAAACCAAAATCAAAATGATACCATCTTAACACTGAGAATTTACATACATTCCATCCTTCATCCCTTCACCACAATTACAGGATCAAGATAAGGACAGGGAGATCACTCAGCAGTCACTGCCATGGGCAAAACAGACTCAACTTGGGGAAATTAATTCAATTTATTGCCAATTAAGCAGAGTGGGAGAATGAGAAATAAGAACAAATCTTAAAAACACTTTCCCCCTACTCTTCCCTCCTTCTCAGGCTCAGCCTCACTCCCAACTCTTCTACCTCCCTTCCACGAGCAGCACAGACGGACGGAGAATGGGGGATGTGGTCAGTTGATAACACTGTGTGTCAGACACTACTTCCTCCTCACACTCTTACCCTGATACAGTGTGGGGTCCCACCCATGGGTTGCAGTCCTTCACGAACTTCTCCAACATGGGTTCTAGAAGAAGGGCACCAACGTGGGTCCTTTCAACGGGGTGGAGTTCCTCAGGAACAGACCAGGGTGGGTCCCCAACAGGGGCACAGCTCCTGGCAGAAAACTTGCTCCTACACGGGCTCCTCGCACAGGCCACAGTTCCTGCCAGGAGCCTGCTCCAGCATGGGGTCTTCACGGGCTGCAGCTTCTTTCAGGGCACATCCACCTGCTCTGGCATGGGGTCCTCCACAGGCTGGAAGTGGATATCTGCTCCACCGTGGACCCGCATGGGCTGCGGGGGAACAACCTGCCTCACCATGATCTTCACCACGGGCTGCAGTGGAATCTGCTCCAGCACGTGGAGCCCCTCCTCCCCGTCCTTCTTCACTGACCTTGGCGCCTGCAGAGTTGTTTCTTTCACGTGTTCTCACTTCTCTCTCCTAGCTGCTGTTGCACAGCGTTTTTTACCCTTTCTTGAATGTATTGTCACACAGGTACTACCAACATCGCTGATGGGCTTAGGTCTGTCTTGGAGTCAGCTGGAGCTGGTTACTTCCAACATGGGAGCAGCTTCTGGCATCTTCTCACAGAAGTCAACCCTGCAGTCCCCCTGCTACCAAAACCTTGCCATGTAAATCCCATACATCATCATTGATTATATAAGGAAGCTGTCTTGGAGATACATGTCATTTTGAAAAAGTTCTTTTGGCTGGTTTCCTCTGGAACGTATCTGCTGTGCTGGGTGGGACTGGGTAGGTACCCGAACACTCACGGGGGTGTTTTGTTCTCAGAATTAATTCTGACTTTAGCCACGGGAGTTTGCATCTTGTTTGACTTTTGCTTTGAAGGCACAGTAAAAACACATTTAAATGATTGTTTAGAGGCATGAGCTTAACAACTCTACTAAGGCTGACAAACCCGAGTGATGCATTTGAAATGTTTCTATATGGAGCTGAGTTTATGGAGCTGAGGGTCGTACAGCTGCATCCTCTCCCTCCATGTCTTTGGGTGGAGCTACAATGGACACTTGCGTTGTTTCCTGAAGCAAAGCAGGGACTGCAACAATAGTGGCCAAATGGTGCACATCTCAAGAAAGAGCTCTTCCAGCCTGAAACCCTGGCAGTAACAGTAGTCTCCAGGTTCTTGGCTTGCTGTGGACCTGGAATAGTTTTGCTCCCGTAAAATAAGACTCACAATGAATGAGGTGAAGCAGCACCGCTGATCACACACATCTCTGCAGGGCTGGTTTCTGTGCCTCGCTTCTGCAAGAAAACCCAGCAGAGGGAGCCTCATCCCTTCATGTCATTGTCCTGGAGAAATGCAAGGAGACGACTCAGCTCTGGTGGCTTTCCAACTACCAGTGGGAGACACATTTATTCTTCATTAAAAAGGGGAAGAGGCAAAAGTTACCTGCATGATCTGGGTCTGGACTGGTCCCTGCTCAGGGGTGGCTGTAGCTGGGGTGTCCAGACACTATTGGCTTTAGGTGTAGGACAGCTCTGTCTGAACCCGTGGTCCCTTCTGCCCCTGAAGGTGCTGAATTTGTGGTTCTGAGTTAAGAAAGGCTTTTTCCAGCTCTTGACCCAAGCCAAAAGGATCCCCAGGGGGACGTGTGCTGCCATGCTGCATACAAGGACCCTGCTGTAACCATGAGGGTTTGGCTCTGCAGTGCCTGTAGGAAATTTTCTGCTGAGGCTCTGCTGAGAAGAAACAGGTTGTGTTTATCTCATGCTGCTACTCACATTTTCCCTCCGCTGTAACACTGTAAGTGCACCTGCGAGGCCGAGGAGCGGGCAAGCAAGAGCGGGGCATCCTATCCAGGGCCAGGGTACGCTGCCAGAAGAAGCAGCACCAGCGCCTAGGCAATATCCTGCCCGTAGGGTGGCTACCCAGGGACAGCTGCAGCCCTCTCTGCTCCTCGTGGGCACAGGTCCCCTCTTCTTCCTCCTCCTGCTCCTCCTCCTCTCCCACTGAAGCCAGTCTTTGAA
Organism: Dromas ardeola; assembly: GCA_013398915.1. Classification (NCBI taxonomy): domain Eukaryota; kingdom Metazoa; phylum Chordata; class Aves; order Charadriiformes; family Dromadidae; genus Dromas; species Dromas ardeola. The sequence goes on from VYZM01001434.1 coordinate 392,228, forward strand.
ATGGAGGGATCACCGGAGGGACACTGATCACCTTCCTGCCAGGTCTGGTGACCAGTTTGCCTTGTTCTTGGTCTCCTTTCAGACAGGGCTTCAGCCAGTGTCTCCTGACAGTGGCATTTGGCTGTTTCTCTCCCCTGTGCGTGAGGTGCGAGCAGCCTGTGACACTGCCATGTCTGATGCCCACTGGCATCTCATCTCCTTTGGCCAGTGCTTCCCCATAGGAAAAGCCTGGGACGGAGCTCGGTGAGCTGCAAGCAGAGGTGCCCTCTGGCATCTCCAGTGGGGGAAAAAGCCTGACCCCAGGAAAGCTTGTGAAGCCACCTGTGCTGTGGGTCCAGGGAGCAGCGGTGGCTCCGCGGGTGCTTTGTGCTGCTGTGTCTGCACCAGCCAGTGCAGGCACCGGAGAATGCCCTGCCGCAGGCTCTGTGCAAACTGCTCCTCTCTCGCTCAGGCTCGGTGAAATGCCTCCCCAACCACACGTGTGTGGTGTGAGCATCCCAGGTGTCACCCTCAGTCCCAGCGACCGCGCGGGGCGGCTTGTGAGCTTCTCCCCTTGCTGCACCGTGAGATGCCTGGGCATTACCTGGTCTAGTGGGAGGTGTCCTTGCCCATGGCAGGAAGGTTTGGAACAAGATGATCTTTAAGGTCCCTTCCAACCTAAATCATTCTAAGATTCTGTAATGATTTCACAGCTCCCCAGCAGTTTCAGTGCAGCAATGGTGAATGAAGGTGAGCATTCAGAGGGTTTAAGAGAGACAATAGACCATTCCACATGGGGATCTCCAGCAGCATATCTGTGGACTGACATGCAGTGAGGTACTGTTTGCTGTAAACCAAAAAAAAAAGGCGATGTGACTTGTCTGAATTGCAGTAACAGCACTGGGCTAGAGTGAGAAGCAGCAGTATTTAAGGAGATAACATACAATTCAAATGCACACAAGCATAGTTGCTCAGTGGCGCTGCTCTTTCCCATATATCTTATGTTGTGGGGGACATCAGAGACCACTGTGGGGTAAAAGCCGTGTTGGGTCAGAATGAGGCCCCAGCAGGTACTTGGCAGAGTCGATGGAAATCCAGTGGTGTTTGGGGCTTTACTTCAGTGTTAGTCTGCGAGAGTGTCCCGCAGGGTGCGTATTTTGGGAAGGAAGGTTGATACGGACTTGGCAGTGTTAGGTTTACATTGGACTCGATGATCTCAAAGGTCTTTTCCAACTTAAATGATTCTGTGATTCTATGATCAGTTCCCTTGGGTATTTCTGTCTGTATGTGGGTGGGTGCAGGGGGAAGGTGCCTTCCAATGGAAAATGTCAAAGCAAACATGGTGTCCTTTGCCATCGCTGGCTGTTGGCAGCATTGGGCCATCCCCCACAGACGTCTTCCCTGAACATCCTTGGAGCAGAGGAGAGGCAGCAGTGCTTCCCCTCTCCCAGCCATGGGGGCTGCAGAGCAAGTGCTGCAGGTGAAGGGATGAGGGCACTTTGCAGATGCGTGGGGGAAATTGCATGTTTCTTCCACTGACATTCGTATCAATGCTCAAAGTGAAAAGACATAGATCATTTAGAAGATAAACCTGACACGTTTCCTTTTCTGTAAGTGTCAACTAAAGAGGTGAACTCATTGGCTTGGGGTTTTATACATCTTTAATGTAACACATATGACCCAAAGGAAAAAGCATTTTATGACTGTGCGCTGCTACAGTGAGGACCTCGCCTGTGACTTGTGATTGCAACATAAGCTAAGGTAAATACTGCTGGCATATATGTGTGAAGGTATGCCCGCTTCTTAAAAATCCGTGATATAAAGGCTCTCTTTTTTTCACACTTTCAGACACAGTGTTGGATTATGGAGGGGAACTTGATGTACCTGCGGGGCGAAGAGGACTCTGAAGATGTGTCGGTGAGTCATTCCTTGCCAGGCTGCTGCCCTGCAAGCTGAGGCCAGTAGCACATCTGAGGGGTCCAGTTTTGCCTAAGGGGACACATAAGGGGACAGCGAGGGTTTAGAAGAAATCAGTGTGATTGTTGTTCTCTGAAAAAAAGTGAGTGAAAATATCTTTGGCTGATGAGACCAGGGGATATGCTGCCACCCATCTTCTTTGGCTGTTTGCTGTCACAGGTATGTGACAGGGATGTGGTGGTTGGTGCTGGGGGGCTTCAAGGGGCCGAGGAGCAGGGAAAGAGAACGTCGCTGTTGCTGGTGCATCCTGACAGGTGCCAGGAGAGCAGAGCCGCTGGTGTTGAAAGGAAATCCAGCAGTTCCCATTAGCGGAGTAAAGTCTTGGTGAGCACGAGCTGCTGCCAGCAGTGGTTTGTGCTGGCACAGGCCAAGAGGGCAAAGTTCCTGCTGGGGCGGGGAGAACAAGGGGCAGAAACCCCCATCTGCTCTTTGGGAAGTTGCCCCTCAGGCCAGAGCTGCAACCGCTGATCTCACTCAGGGTGGAGAGAGCGTGCAACGTACAGCATCCACTGGTGACCTGTACGTGCTGGTGCCTTTACAGCTGAAAACCTGCTAGAACCATGTGGGAATGCTCTGCAAAAGTAACTTGTCCCACGATGGGTATTTCTGGCACTCAACTAACTGGAAACGCAGCTTTTAGGACATGAAAGTTTACATGTCAGTTCCTCCCTGAGCACTGCTCCCGTTCTCCTTTCTGAAGGAAACATGGAATAGGACTCCAAAACCTTCGTCAGGGGCTCTCAGCCCCATGGCCATGCCCATTTGGTTGCTGGTTTGGGGATGCTCCCTGTCTCTGTTCCCGGTGCCCCACCACATCCACCTGGACTGCAGGCACAGGGCTGGGCACCCCACATGGAGCCGGCATGGGGATACTAGTAACCTCTGGTTTACCACCACAGCTGCATTTTCCTTGGTCTTCTCTGCCGTTCTGGTGCAATAACCTTATCCAGGATCTTGTGGGGGAGGACTAGTCACTCATGTTTATTCCTCAGTTGCATCCCCCAACACAGCTGAGACACAGTTGGTTTGTCCTCATGCAGCTTGGTGTGAGCTGACTTGTGCCTAGTACATTTACTAAGAGGGTAATTTGGGATTTGGGCCTCATGAACTTCATTGTCCTTGAACAGGTGGGTTACATGTCATCAACATCTAACTCCTCTGCAGCCTACGAATATGGCTTCTACCCAGAACTGGACGTTAGCTGTGATCTTGAAAATATTCCAGCATTTGCATCTACCTTTTTTCCAGTGCTGTACTCCCTGCTCTTCGTGACTGGTCTCGTGGGAAATGCTTTGGTTGTTTGGGTCCTAACAGTCTTCAAGAAAGTCAGGGCCATGACTGACGTGTATCTGCTGAACCTCGCCATCTCTGACCTCCTCTTTGTTTTCTCCCTCCCCTTCTTGGTTCAGTACTCCATCAGGAGACAATGGACTTTTGGAAATGCGATGTGTAAAATCATCAGCTCAGCTTACTTTATTGGTTTCTACAGCAGCGCCTTCTTCATAACCATCATGAGCATTGACAGGTACTTGGCCATTGTCCGGTCTGTCTATGCTCTACAGGTTCGGACAACTGCCCATGGGGTTATTACCAGCCTGGTCCTTTGGGCAGTTGCCATTTTAGCATCAGCACCAGACTTAATTTTTTTCCAGGAAATCAATGACAATAACCAGACTAAGTGCATCCCTCACTATCCTGACAGCAGCAATGGCTGGAAGACTTTGAGTAATTTTGAAGTCAATGTCCTGGGGTGGCTGATCCCTGTTGGTGTCCTCATTTTCTGCTACTACAGCATCTTGAAAAACTTGCAGAAGTGCCATACTCAGAACAAGTATAAAGCAATGAAACTGGTTTTTATTGTTGTCATTGTGTTCTTCCTCTTCTGGACCCCTGTCAACATTGTGCTTTTTGTGGACTCTCTGAGGAACATGTACATCATTGATGACTGCCAGACAAGCCAAAGGCTAGACTTAGCCATGGAGCTGGCTGAGGCACTGTCCTTCGTCCACTGCTGCCTCAACCCCGTCATCTATGCCTTCGTGGGTGAGAAGTTCAAGAAGTATCTTTGCGAAGCTTTCAGAAAATACACACATTTTATGTTGATCTGCAAAGACTACAGTGCTTTTGATAGTCGCAGTCTGGACAAGCATTCCTCTCTGCATGCAACATCTTCACAGTCGTCTTTTGTTGGCAGTGTCTTGTAGAGCTACGAGTCAAAAACTTTCATCCTGAACAGGTGACCTGAAGTTGAGAAATTGTCCCAGCAGGGCATCCACAAGGATGCACTGTTTGGGCAGCCTTTTAGGACAGGAATCATAGAATCATAGAATGGTTCAGGTTGGTAGGGACCTTAAAGATCACCTAGTTCCAACCCCCCTGCCATGGGCAGAGACATCTCCCACTAGACCAGGCTGCTTAAAGCCCCACCCAGCCTGGTCTTGAACACTTCCAGGGATGGGGCATTCACAACTTCCCTAGGCAGTCTTTTCCAGTGTCTCACCACCCTCATAGTGAAAAATTTCTTCCTGGTATCTAATCTAAATCTAACCTCTTCCAGTCACTACAGGACTGTCACCGCTCATCCTGTCACTACAGGAGAAGTGGAAGCAGCTGCTTGAGCTTGTTTTTATCATGGTTGCTTTGGTGTTCTTACTTTTTAGCATATTTTTTAGCATCTCCCTCCCTTTCTCTTGTCACGTCCTGCCCTGCCTGCTTTGTGAAAGGGAGGCCGAAATTACCAGCAGATGCCTGCACTATCTATCTGAGCAGCATGGAGAGGTGCCTTAGAAACATTTCTTTCCTCACCTCAGATACAGTGCTGAGAGGAACTGTTTATGTTTCCAAACTCAGGACACTTGGCCACTCCTTCCCTCATCTCAGTAGAGTGGATTGACTTCATAGGCAGGGACAGAGCTCACAGCAAGAGCGGGAACCCACTCTTTGGAGGGAAATGGTGCCTAAGTTTAAGGCATCCTGCCAGGGCCTGGCTCCCAGTTGACAGATTTTAACAAGGTTTCCAGCCCAAAAAGAGTTTAGTGAGTGAATAATTAGATAAGCAACAAAGAAATAAATGCTATGCATGTGTTTTGTTCAAATCAACATGGAGGAATATCTAGGCATGATCCTGATTCCCCATCTGCTACTAGGTCCTTCCTGGGCTGGAAGGGTTTGGAAGCTGTAGCCTATAAATTACACTGTGGGTGTCAAGAAAAAACCCTTATGGGAATAAATGAGTGCCCTAGGGATGGGCGGAGAAATAGTTACCAAGAAACTTTTTCCACTGAAGAGTGGAAAAAACAGTGAGTGTGAGTCATATACCAAAGCGTCCTGTGGACTCACTGGCTGGTGAGCCACAGGCCAGAGCGGTGGCTGCTCTCAGCAGAGCCGCTGGCCAAGGGGTTGGTTGTTCTGCAGATGCCCGAAACAGGATGGAGAGAGACACAAACAAGGGTGGTACACCATGCATCCTGTAACACAGGTGGTAGCTAAAGCAGACAGCGCTGGCTGGTTTGAGTGGCCAGAGGCTCTAGAGATGCCTAAAACCAAGATGACACTCACACTTCCCCATGAGGGAAAGTTTTGAACACTTTAAGCAACTGATGTGCCAGTATGGTTGCTGCTCTTGAGCATACGACTAGGGTTGACCTCCCAGTTACTGTTCCGAGTTGGATTTATATCTGAATGCTTACCCATGCATGTACATCTAGATGGACATATACATACATATATATACATATACATGTGTGTATATATATCTTTTTTATATATACGAATACCAATAAATAAATGCAATGGCGTTCTGAAGCTTTTAGTCCTGATCTATTTCTCTCTATAAGATATCACCGTATTTGAAGTTTTATAATAAAGATACTGCATGCAGTGTAATTGCACAATCCTTACACCTGAGGGACCTATTTCATTACCATTCTTTCAGCTTGTGCATTTTCTTCTGTCCTGGGCAGTTCTACAAAACTGACAATCCCTCCAGCTGCCTCTTCTCTCCCTCCTCTCTCTCTCTCCCTCTTCCTCCTCCCCTGGGAAAAAGAAGCGGAGAGTAGATTATCTTTTATTCTAGAAATTTAATTTGCTGTAAGAGTCTACCCATACTGAGTACCTTTGGGCTTACTTCCTAGAGCAGAGCAGAACAAACCACAAAATAAAAGTCTTTTAAACCACCGATCTTCTTCAGACAGGATTTACTATTCTAATGCCTACTCATATTTGCAATCTGCAAGGTACAGTTTTTTGCAAGAGTTTTTTTACGGGCCAGTAACAGTATGTGTGTTAGAAATACGGGCTGGCTCATTTCGGCCATGACATACGTTCTCCAAATTGTAAAGCAAAGTCTTTGCCCAGAGGAAACGGTTCAGCTGCTGCCGAGGTCCCAGCAGCAGGATCGCAACCAGGCGCAGCAGTGCAGCTCCTGCCCTTTGGGTGCCTGGCCACCCTTGGGCAACCAGGCTTCATTTTTGTATAGGCAAACACTCAGATGCTCGAGAAGGGGATTCACAAAAATTCAGGACAAAGGCAAAGGGTGGTGGGCAGGAGGACAGCACCAGCTATCTCACTCCCCTCCAGATTCCCAGTGCGAGCCCTCTAGATGGGACTTTGCTCAGCCAAAGCACAAGAGACAGGAATGATTTCTGCAGCCATTCTTCGGGGCAGGCGCTGGAGTCTGTTTGCCCAAGCTGGCAAGAGGACGGCCTTTCCCTGGAGCTGCTGAGCATCTCTGCTGGGGGATATCTACCTCTTTTGCGAGGTTTCAGTGACCACAGCTGTTGGTGCAAGGCTGAGACCCAGGGCTTCGCCCCAAGGGCTGTAACCCCACGGCGTGAGGGCAATAGAAATGTGTAGAGCCTTCTTTGCAAAGTCTTTTGCTTCTCTAGTTCTCAAGAGAGTCTAAAGGGCATCTTCCCCCTGCTGCTGCCTCAGCCCTGCTTTCAAAGCCTTCCTCCAGCAGGGAGGACGCTTTCTGTGGCTCAAAGTATTTACCGCCGGAGGCAGCTCCCTTCCTCCATCGCAGCAGCAACATCAGGAGCCCTGAGCTGGACCTGACCTCAACTTCTCCTCCCAGCCCAGCTGCTTTGAGCTGCTACTGCTGCCTTCCTGTGCAAAGGGAGAAGGTGAGACCCACATCCGGAGGCTGCACAGCTGGCAAAATCTGCCCTGTGTCACTGCAGGTGGCCAGCAGCATCTCTGCAGGTCTCAGAGCTCCTCTCCTTTTTGAAGGGATGAGCCTAGGAGCAGTCTGCTGCCCTGCCGGTGTCTGGGAGGGCACTGAGAGCATGGGAGAGCAGGAGGCATCTTCCGGCGCCTGTGCAACCTGCCGGTCAGCTCCAGGGGAATGCCAAACTGGTCAAAAGTTTTACAAGGAAAAAAAAAAGAAAGGTTAATGAAGGGTATTTGTATCCCACACCTCTCTTGGCCGAAAGCTGCTCCTGTGCAGGGATGGGCCTGCATTAGCATTCACAAAACCCCTGGTAATTGTATCATGTCCAGGATAATCCTGATTTGTTTTCGGACTCCTGAAAACACTGATTTAATATACCAGTGATGAAGCACCATGGAAATTACTAACCGTGCCAGGAACAGATCCAGAAAAGATCACGACAGAAAAAAAATAAACACTGATATTGAAGCCTCTATGATTGTAACTCTGTAAATCATTTGGGTAAATGATTCTTGACAACACAATGGGATGGGAGGAACAAACGGGCCTAAAACCAGGTAGCAGAAGCTTCAGTGGGCTGATTGCCCAAGGAATTTGGAAATGTGTCCTTAAGGTGAACTTGACTAATTACAATGTGAAAACCACTCCTCCAGAAGTTAGGATACCCACCTCCGCTAGAAGACCCTCACCCACTGAGCCTGTGCAGGAAAATAAAGAGACACTGTACCTTTATTTGAAGACATTTTACACCAATCAGCTTCAGGATAAGGAATTATGAGCACCAGTAAAAAGTTGATAAACAATGAATATGTTAATTATGCTAATTTACAATAGATAAATGAATGTTTCAATGCTGGGTGTGCTAGCCCTGTGAAAATTCCCCCTAGCACCCTTTTCTGTGCAGAACTGCTAATAAATAGCTAATTCCACGACTCTGCGTGCAATTGGCTTGCACACCAGGTAAATGATCCTATGAGTTTTGGGACAACAACGTGACTTTAGGTGTTCTGTCCAGATGTAAAAAAAAAAAATAAAAATGGGAAATAGCAAGGGAATTATATCCTTAGCCTGAATATGTCAAATTTAACTGCAACGCCTGGGCTGACGTATTTTTGGTTGATATTTGTACCTCATAGGCAGCAAGTAATGCTGGCAAAGCAAAGCTGCTGCTGTTCTACGCCAGTTCTGACGTACGGCTTCTGCCCGTCCATGCGCTTCTGCATAAATCTGTATTTCTGCTCACTCAGCTGAAATGCCAAAATGTACAGAGCCAGGTCACAGAAATCCCCACCTCAGCAGAGCAGCACCATGATTTGGGTTCCCACAGCCTCTGCTGACGTGTGCATCTGCTGGGGCCTCGTGCCGACCCAAAGCCGCTCTCGTCTCGTGCTGGCCGGGACTGTCCGTGCGGGTCCGATGTGCTTTCCAGCAGTCAGCGCAGCCAGTGTAACCCTGGCATCACCAGCTGGGTCAGACTTACCATGTAGGATGAGATATACGCAAGAGAAGAGTACTACCAAGCAAACAGCAATGTCTGCTGTGTTACCCCCCTAAATACTGGTTTTCTTCACCATACTCGAGTATCCAGGCAGACTTCCCACTAATATTAATATTTATGCAACAGGTGCATGCATGTATGCATCACCAGGACATTTATCCACACACCCTTTCTTCACCTGGCACTCTTCGAGGATGTTCAGTCTCCATAATTCTCCACGTGCTTGGGTTTAGAGAAGGTAAAGCACATGCGTTTTGAGAGAAAAGGGCACTTAGACACCACAACCAGCTGAGGTCTTCACATCACATCTGTCCACCGTTACCTGCCCGAATAACCATGCCTGTCCTAGAGGATCCTGCAGCAGGTTCAGGAGGGGCTTGAGAAGAAGATTATTATGCCTTCAGCAGTCCATTTTTTTCTCCTTTTTCTACAGAAAAAAAAAAAAAAAAAAAAACAAAAAAA
>VYZM01001434.1:401333-443319 GCA_013398915.1 Dromas ardeola
AAAAAAAAAAAAAAAAAACCAAAACCAAGGTGTTAACCAATGAACTGCAGCAAGGCAATCATTCTTCAAAGCCCTAACCTTCTGCAGACCCATACTTGGAGATAAATGTGACCTTTCCAAAAAAATGTGAGCACAGTGCCCGGAAGTGTTGCACATGCAAAATGGTCTGCAGGGGTAAAGCACAGCCCAAGCTTCAGCTCTGACAATGGGAACCAACACCCCAAGAAACAGAGCAGAGTGGAGGGTCTCTGCTCATCTCTCCGTTTCCTAACAGCTCAGCAGCACCTCAGTAGCCCAGCACCATGACTGGCAGGGCATGTGTACGCTCCTTCTCTTCTTCAAAGACACCATGGTCCTCTCTGCCATGGAGAAAACAGCCCCAGCCTGACTCATTCCTGAACCTGAACTCTGATGCTGAACTGACAGGTGACCGTGTGGGCTGTTTCAGAAAAAAAAAAGGACATGTATCGTGATCCAAAGGGAAATACCCATTTTAGTATCTATCTCTTGATCCGGCACCCAGCCCAAGGCAAGGGTTGTGCAGGACTTTGCAGACCAGCAGATAGGTTTGTGGCTGGCTGGACAGGTTTGAGACTTTCCAGAAGGCCACACGATGCTGGAGCTTTCTGCATGTTGAAGGGGCACATCTGATGCCTGCCTCTGGGATGGATGTTGCCAGACTGGATGCAAATCCTTGACGAACTCTTAACACGTCACGGAGGATGAAAGGAGATTTCATTTGGGATCTTCAGGAAATGTGTGTCTCTCGCAGGAGGAGGGGACGGATGCAGTGCGCTGTATTCCTGGGCCAGTGACAGCCTGTGCCCTGTTGCCATCAAGTAAAGTGAATTAAAGCACAATTTGGTTAAAAACGTACGCGACAATAGGTTCTCTTGACTTCATGACTAAAGCCGTGCTGAAGCAACATCTCCGTTACCCCTTTCTAAGTTAACAGCAGCAGACAACTATTGGACCAGCACCCAGCAAATATGCAACACACACTAACAGGCATGTATGAAGTGGAGCAATCCCATACAGGAATTTCGCTCTGTACATTTTATCTCCTAAATAAAGATGACAGGCTGCCCAAGTGCAAGGAACAAGCAGCCCCCGCAGCACCGAGACAGCTGGGGAGCTGTGAAACGCCCAGGCGTCTCACGGTGCAGCAAGGGGAGAAGCTCACAAGCCGCCCCGCGCGGTCGCTGGGACTGAGGGTGACACCTGGGATGCTCACACCACACAGGTGTGGTTGGGGGAGGCATTTCACCGAGCCTGAGCGAGAGAGGAGCAGTTTGCACAGAGCCTGTGGCAGGGCATCCTCCGGTGCCTGCACTGGCTGGTGCAGACACAGCAGCACAAAGCACCCGCGGAGCCACCGCTGCTCCCTGGACCCACAGCACAGGTGGCTTCACAAGCTTTCCTGGGGTCAGGCTTTTTCCCCCACTGGAGATGCCAAAGGGCACCTCTGCTTGCAGCTCACCGAGCTCCGTCCCAGGCTTTTCCTATGGGGAAGCACTGGCCGGAGGAGATGAGATGACAACAGGCATCAGACATGGCAGTGGCACAGGCCAACTATGGGGAGAGAAACAGCCAAACACCACTGTCAGGAGATGCTGGCTGTGTCCTGCATGGCAGCGAGAAGCCCTGTCTGAGGGAAGCCCAAGAACAAGATAAATTGGTCACCAGACCTGGCGGGAAGGCGGCCAGTGTCCCCCCATTTGGAGTAGCAGCATGAGATAAATATAACCTTGTTTGTTCTGGACAGAGCTTTAGCAGACAATATCCTACAGGCACTGCAGAGCCAAACCCTCCCAGTTACAGCAGGGTCCTGGTCTGCAGCGTGGCAGCACCACGCATCCTGCCTGGAGCAACATGCGTGCTCATGTGGGTGGTTAGGGCAGGGACCTCATTAGCATGGGTAGCCCTTCCCCAGCTGTGACACAGGGCTGCTAGAGACATCCCCGGGGCATTTTCTTCCCTGTCCTCTCCCTTCATGGGTCTTGCAAGGACAGAGCGAGCCCCTTGCTCCCTGTCCTGCCCTGAGCACGGCGGTGGTGGATCTCACTGGGGAGCGAGACGATGGACATAAATGGCTTGTGCTGAACAGAGCTCCAGAAGAAAACTTGACCTCAAGGCATGAATGCATGTGAGGATGAGCCCAGCGACAGACAGAAAGGAAGGACATGCAGCAATGGCTGAACACAGGCTACCAGGACACTGCAAAAGTGTTGTCTGTCACTTGTGTTTGACTCAGCACCAGCCTTGACTGCAGCACCTGGCAAAGAGGTGTATGTGTCAGCAAGATTTGCAAACCGCTGCCAGAAGGCAGCACCTTTCCCACTCAAGAAGCGACAGAATAAAATCATAGGATTGCCTAGGTTGGAAGGGGCCTTTCAGATCATCTAGTCCAACCATCAATCTAGCTCTGACAAAAACTATCACTAACCATATCTCTAAGCACTATGTCTGCCCGTCTTTTAAATACCTCCAGGGATGGTGGCTCAAGCACTTCCCTGGGCAGTCTGTAATAAACGGGTCTTGTTGCCCCACACCCAGTTATTCAACTGGGCTGACAGCAAAGAGCAATGCCGGGTGGTTTCCTTGGGTCTTTTGTCCACGCTCACTGCAAGGCAAGACTGTGCTCCTCCTCCTCCCTTCCCTCAAAGCATCTGCTAATGTGTCTGCACACCCATACACCTCTCGCACCATCCCCGCACACCTTGGTGTCTGGTGGCCCCAGGGGTGATGCTGGTGGAAATGTGCCCACCAGCTTCAGCTCTCCTGAGCAGCCAGATGGAGGGAGGGAGGAGGAAAAGGAGGGAGGGAGAGAGGAAGAAATGGAGGGAGGGAGGAAAGGAGTTTCTTTTTGCAGCATTTTGAATGGCAGCTTGCTGGAGTGTGGCTGCGTGGCCGTTCCTCCTGCCTGGGCGAGCCCAGGAGGGAAGGGATGTGATCTCCCAGCTGATGGCTCCCATTTTCTTGGGTGTTACTGTTATCGTTGGAGCCGACCCCACAAGCAGCACAGCCTGGGCGATGTGCTCTGGGTGATGGGTGTAACGGGTACACACTGAAACAGGCAGATCCGAGCGGCTCGCGTGCACATCACCCATCCCAGGGGAGGAGGACAATTCCCCAGGAGACCTGGCTGAGCCTCTGTCACCTCTCCAGGGCAGGAGAGCACCATCCCCATGTGGCAGCTGGAGCAAGGGGAGGCTAACAAATGGCTCGGGAACCAACACGGGGTCACCAAGGCACGAGTGACCTTAATCACTAAGCTGTTTCAATGCCCTTATCCCTTCAGTGCTATTTCTAATGTGGGGATAAATGTTTCTCTTCACTTTTAATACCTGTTTGGGCCACATTCCTTTTGCTCGCAGAAAGTGTGCAAGCCTTCAGCCTTCTGTGGCTCCTCCTTTCACCAGACCTCGGGCTGAAACATGTTCATCCCTAGCCATAGCTTCTCCCTCTCTCTCTCTCTGGGTAATTTTTGCCTCCCCATCTTTTCAATGAAGAATAAATTTGTCTCCCTCTGGTAGTTGGAAAGCCCAGCATTTACATGTCTTACCTCAGTTCCAATTCTTCATTAGAAGAGAATTTAATAAAGATAACTTTTAGTGGGAGTTGTGTATGAGCACTAAAGGATGAGTAACGCTCTGCGTGTAAGTCAGGTGTTCCCAGCAAAACCTCCACCAGGCAACAAATATTGCTCTTTGGTCACGCAAGCGCTGGGGAGTGGAGCCTCCCCGTCCTGCTGGTGCTCACAACGGATTCATCTGTGGTTTCTGGTTGATGTGAGAGGTATAAAGCAGTTATATTAATTAGTTATTAGGTCTTCTTTAGGCTATATGGTCCATATAAACCTTCAAAGAATCACAGAATCCCAGACTGGCCGGGGTCAGGGATCATCTGGTCCAAGCCCCTGCCAGAGCAGGCTCACCCAGAGCAATTGGACAGGAATGCGTCCAGGAGGGTTTTGAATGTCTCCAGAGACGGAGACTCCACCACCTCTCTGGGCAGCCTGTTCCAGTGCTCTGCCACCCTCAAAGCTCCTCCTCATTTTTAGATGGAACTTCCTATGTTCAAGTTTGTGCCCATTACCTCTTGTCCTGACCTTGACCTCCACAACCTTATCTTCATCTTAGAGCCTTATAGTCCTCCCAACCCCACTCCTGGTTCTTCAGAGAAACCGAGGGTTTGGAGATGCGACAGTCGCCTAGGATTCTCCTCTTTCAACAAAGTGAAGGGTCTTCCCACCACGTACAGAAAGAAGGGGAAACACGCCAAACCAGAAAGCCACCAGAGCTGAGTTGTCTCCTTGCATCTCTCAAGGGCAGTGACGTGGATGGATGAGGCTCCCTCTGCTGGGTTTTCCTGCAGAAACGAGACACAGAAATTATTTCCGCAAAGGGTTGTGTTTGTATGTGACCAGCTGGTGCCTGCAACAGCACCAAAAGCTGCCGGGGAGGCTCTGGGCAGGCAGCAGCTCTGCTGCAGGAGAGCACAGGAAGAACGGGATGCTGCTGTCACAGGGATGCACCGCCAGAAGTGCCTCCACCCAGCTGACAGAAAAGACAGGAGAGAGTTTTGGAGGAGAAATTAAGAGAACAGGGAAAAAAAATGTCCAACAGGGTTCAGTGCAGTCACGGCTATGGTGCCTGTCATGGTGCTGTGCTGCCGAGCTGTGCAGGGCGGTGCTGCATCAGAGAGCTCCAGCATCCCTGCTCACTGCCCAGCCTTCACGAGGATTTCTAAAGGATACAGCCTGAACGACACAGCTCCCAGCTCCGTGGCACACTACTGACATCTGGGTGAAACTCAGCTGCCTGGGTTTTCCTCCTGTCCCTCCGCTTGAAACAAACACAGAAGAGCCTGGCAGGGCTTCAGGCTGGAAGAGCTCTTTCTTGGGACGCAAGCCCAAGTTGCTGCTGTTGCTTTGCTTGAGGAAACAGCGCAAGTGCCCCTTGTAGCTACACCCAGCGACACGGTGCCACCACCGTTCAGCCGAGGCTGGCAGCCTTGGGGAAGAGAACGGATGGCTGCCTCCCCAGCTCAGCAGCCTCCGGGAGCATTTCAAACGTGCCATTCAGGCTTTTAAGCCTTGCCAGGGTTGCAGTCTGCTCCTCGGAACAGTAATTTGCATAAGCTTTTGGTGTGTCTTCAAAGAAAAAGTCGAACATGATGCAAACAGCCACGGTTTACAGTGAAAGTTAGTTGTAAGACCAAGACATCCCAGCAGGTGCTCTGCATAGCAGAGAGAGGCAAAACAGGATCAGATCTGCTCTTTAATCAGCAATGTATGGATGCTTACAAGTTTTTGTGGACTTAGCATCTCCATAGACTGTTCTCCACGTTAGCCCTTTTTCTCCCTGTCTGCAAGGAATTAAATCCTCAAGGGACATTTCTGCTACATCTCCAAAACCATGTTCTGCCTCTGCTTTTTTGTTCCAGCTCTGCCACGGTCCCAGCTGCCACTGCTTTCCACTTGAGCAAAGCGATAAATCAAACAAACAGGAACATGCAACTCCAGCAAAGTTCTAAAGTCCGCAGAGGGAAGCCCTGGTGCCATAACACTGGGAGACAGGAGGTTCCTGGGGTTCCCTCTGGGATCCCCAGGCAGTTACAGTTGCCCGTCGTCCCTGCAGAGGGGACTTCAAAGATGCTCTTAAGAGTCGAGACAGACCCTTTCTGTAGACAACCACCACCATCAGGCTTCCCCACAGGGCAGCAAAAGCAGAGTGTGCTGGGGAGAACTGTGTTTTGGTCCTTCAGGCCAGGCATTTCTTTACCAAGTGCTTTAGACCACAAAGTCTGAACTCGCCAGTGCTGCTGTGCAAAAGCCTGCCGCCCCCAGCTGACCTGGCAGCCTGGTCACAGAGCAGGGGGAGATGCTGCTGGTGTGGTAGTGCCACTGGTCTCCACAGATGTTGAGAGAAGTAAGTTTTCAAATTCGGAAGGAAACACAGAGGGAGATGGAATAAAAAGAAAAAGTGGGGTTTTTTTTCCCCTCTTTACCCACTGTATCCCTGCAGAGCATATCCTTTACTTTTTATTTCCTACTCTGAAACCCTCCTGTACCTTGCAGTTGGGAAGTCAGCAAGCTCTACCTAGCCCTTGCTAGGAAGAGTCTCTCTGGTTACAAGGGATGCAATGTCTCTTTCTTTTTATCTTGGAGAAACATAAATGCTTTTACCCCCCCAGGTATGGACCAGAATGAAAGTCTTCCCAGCAGCTCTCTCAAACTTTCTTATCCCTGGGCTGTGTCCTGAATACCAGAGGGTGAACAGAGGTAAAAGATGGAGAGCAGAGATATTTCTTGCTGTTGCACTTGTCTTTCAGGCGGCGTTCATTTCATTCCTATTCAACTTACTCTAGAAGCACACACCACGATAACTAGCAGCGCTCTTATCTAGGGTTATCACTAACAACAGAATACAACAGAAAGCCTTTTCTGTCTCTAGGGGAGATCTGTTTAGGATTCCTGTGAGCCAGCCTGATTTGGTTTCTCTTTATTTGAAGTCCTCCAGTTAAAAACCGAGCGGGTAGTCCTTTCAGCAAACTTCATTTCTTCAGGAGGATGTGAAGACTGCTTGCTCTGCGTTCGGTTCCGGTTGAGTTCTGGGCAGCATGGGAGGGAAGAGGTTGATGACTGCCCTCAGGGAAACCCAGCTCCGAGGAGGCAAGTGATGGCTGGGAACTGTGTGTCCTTTCTACCAGAGGCAAGTGATGGCTGGGGACCGTGTCTCCTGCTGTTACATAGGCAGTCCTGACCCTATTTGCAAGGTTTTTGACTGCAAAGAGGAACGCCAGAGGTGATGTGCTGAGTACTGCAGACCCAGGAGCAGGTATCCACTGGCATGAGGGTGGCCGTGGCTCCCTGGGCTCTGGCAACCCACGTTTTACAGGTCAGCAGCAAACCAGATTGGCATGTGCAGGTCCCCAGTGGGGAAGCTCCTACTGGATTATCCACATCTTTTTTTACAAGGCTTGTCTGCAGGAGGCAGTGGCTGGGGAGAACACGGCCCTTCATCATCTCTGTGAGGACGTGGGAGGCAGGTTTAGATTTAGGTGTCAGACTAGATAATGTCAGACTATCACTGGCATCAAGGAAGCCTTCATTCGCCTTTCTGAATCTTACGGTTCTCACACAATGAGAATGTTTCCTTAGTACCACATACCAGAAATTATCTTTCTGAAAGTTGAAAGTTCATAATTAAGGCAGTCACAGCTCCTACTTTCAGTGTGTGGGGAGAAACCGGCCATCAGCCTTTTCGTGCTTTCCTGAAAAAAGTGCAGAGTTCTTTACATCTATTTTTAAAGAAAGGGCAGGGTGGGGCTGCTGGCACTTGTCAGAGAAAAAGGAGAAAAAGGAGTTTTGAAAATCTGCTGCTCTGGCTCTTCACTATTCTCTAGCCCTTAAATTTTATTTTCAGCAGTGTATCTTTGCTGTTCCTGGCTAACACCTGACCAGGTATCGGTTCCCTGATTATTCCCATGGGCACATGTCCTGGCCCACGCGGCTGACATCACTTGCATAATCCGTCTGATGTTGGAGGCCCACACTTGGACCATCGGTATATTGCTGTGTAGCTGTTGGGGATGTAACCTTTGCTAGACAAAGCATAACGTCATGAAAAAACATGTAATTGGCAGAAATACCAGAACTAAACTTATACAAGAATATTTGCCTGGCAACTTGCTACACCAATCAATGAGCTACAGCACAGACAACCTAGAAGATGCTCTCCACCCCAAAAACCGCATCCAGCTCAGCCTGTATGAAGGTGGCACAACTCTGCCTTCAGGAAGAAGGCATTTTAACCTCCCTTAGCATCTGAGGCAGGGACGCTACCTGGAGGTGTTTCCAGGACTGTATTCCTGCGTGTGCTGGAGGACCTTGGTATTGGTACAGCCCCCAGCTGGATGTGGTGTCTCGGATCCTTGTAATAACGGGGTTATTACTGCCTGGTTTCATCCCAGATGAGCTGCTTTGTCTGCCCCAACGGTGCCTGGAAATGTGCCATGTGGCGTCCTCTGCAGTCGTGGGTGCGCCTCTAACACAACCCTGAGCACGATGCTCAGGTCAGGGGCCAAGAAAACTTCTCGATTAATAAACATGCCAATACTTCAAACCCTCAGACTCCTCCATTCGACTGGAAGCCCTGGGCTGCAGGGAGATGTTGCTCTCAAAATCTTGTTTATGGGCAAAGAGGAGGCACAACGTATGCGTAGGTAAAGCCAAGAATTTATTGTTAGTGTAATGGCACTCTCAAGGTCTAGGTCTGCTGGTTGCAGAAAAAGGAACGATACTAATGCAGTTAAAATTGTTTTGCGCACACATAGTTTCTAGCCCTTTTCCTGGTGGTACCCTCACTCTTCCTCTGCTCCTCTGGGTCCTAAGGCTGGTGGTTTCACCCAGGTGGTGGGGGTGGGGTGTTAGAGCGAGCTGTCAGCATCTCCAGCCCTTCCCTGGGACGAATGCAATGTTCACACCAATGTTTTTTTCTGCCCCTCTCTGGGATCTGCTTGGGGTCATTTTTATATGTTTGCTAACATGCTTCTATGCCTTCTTCTGTCTTCATTGGTCTGCAACTTCATGTTACTCCCAATTTAATATGTACGGTGCCCCCTACGTATGTTAGATACTGGTTTTATTCTGTCTGTTACTGCTAAAACCAGGTTTGCCAGCTCCAGGTCTGCATTATTTTAACTGGCCACCAGCGAGTTGTGTGTATAGCTGTGGGGGTCCCCAGTGCCAGCCTGTGCCCCATCTTTTACCATCCCATGCCTGTACTCCCCCGTGCTGCATCCTGTGTCCCCACTGCTCAATGTCCCAGCTGTCGTACCAGACCTGCGTTTCTCTACACTGTACCATTGGGTAGGAGTCAAAAATATCTCATTCTGCATGGGATAGGAGGAACCAAGAGGGTGAGAGCTTTTACAAGCTGAGTACGAAGCTCCCCAGGCACTTCTGTCTCCTGTGCAAATCCTGCCCTCCGTAAGCACTTCTGCCCCTCTGAGTGGCCGCATCCTCCTTCACAATTTCAAAAAGGCGCCAGCAAGACCAAAGCAGAGCACATCATTAATACTTTCTCAGCTCAGCCCTGAAGCTCAGCCCAGGAAGCTGCCCTGCCAAACTTCACATGTTTTGTAGGGTAGGCATCAGCATTAGAGAAGAGGAAATATACATCTAAACCCAAACAACAGGCTCAGCTTGGAGAAAACATTGGTTTTCAATGCGGCTATGAATTAAGGTAAGAGACTATTATATTTTAGCTATAATTTGACAGAGCAGGATGACAAGAAATGGTGTCTCATGAATTTAAGGAAACTCTTCATTGCTTAGTGCTTGGAATCTAAATGATATTTAATATGGGTAAAGATGATGTGGGTAATGTTTACCAATTGCGAAAGTAAAAAGGGGAACACGTTTATTAATTGAAGCAGACCAGGGCAGAGAAATTTTCTTGGTGACTAATTATTTGTGGCATCTTGTGGTAAGAGAAATATTAACGCTGGCTAACAGTCCTTAAGGTTAAAGCAAAATGCTAGTAGATGATTAGTGTGCAGCATTAGCCCAGAAGGACAGACTAAGAAGATACAGCCCTTCTACTTCGTAAGATTTTTTTTGTCAGATGTCTGCAGGGATTTCACAGCTCACCATCATTGCTTGCTTTTAGTTCTGGTCAGTCAACCAACATCCCAAACATCACTGACGCTGAAAGACAGCCCAATACAGAAAATCTGGTAGAGACAATAGAAAGTGTTTGATGCTGACAGACCGGCAAGGGAATGACAGACATTCAACAAACTTGAAAACCCAACTTTCTGTGTGACCACATTACTGAATCTCTTTGTGACTCAGCTTCCCATAAGAAGGATGTTGCACAAAGATGTCTGCTGGTTTGGATGAGACATTTGAATAATACAGTGGTGGCAGCCTGTTAAGCTCTTGTGTGATATAAACACAGACCTAGAAACAGTGGCTCTCAAAATCTGGTCTGTTGGGGCAGACCTTGTTAGAGGCAGCACAGCCAGAGGCAGTGAACTGGGCAATGGGATGTAAGACAACAACTGCTATGTATTGCAAGGGTTTGGGCAGTGCAGAAAAAGTCCAAAATAGAGAGGAAAAGGCTAACGTTTGACAAAGGAGAACACATAGTAAATTGAGAGTAAATCACATAGTAAATGTGATCTTCCCAGGAAGGAGCTGGCAACTCTGGTACTTAAATCTCATCCCTACACAGTCAAGGTGTAATATGCACTGCTCTCTAAATTGAGGATAGAGAAGATGATTTAACAACTCCCCCATTTCTAGAAAGCCATCTCAGATTTCTCAAGAATGCTGAGGCAACGTCAGTCTATTAATAACAAAAAGAGAGGGCAGGAAGTAAATAGGTGCCACGATAAAGGTGCTGAGAGGACAGACAGGGCAGTTGGTAACAGTAAACAAGTACGAACAGTGCACACAGCTACAAACAGTTGTCTGTTTTCACTGTCCCTTCAAGAGAAAATACAAAAGAAATTTGAATGCTGCCCAAGAAGGGAAGGTCTGAGAGAAAGAAATACTGGCAAAGAGCAGGTAAGAGAAAAAGCGGGCAAAACGCTCAACTACACATGTAAAAAAAAGATAGAAAAGTGTCACGAGCAACTGTGCAAGCAGAAAGGGCAAACAGGGGAACTAACAGGCTGGAGGAAATACCTTTGAAACAGATTTTCCAGGGAAATCCTGATCCTGGCCATCACCATCCAGTCAGATGACAGCCCCAAACACCCAGTGCTCTGCCGGCAGCTCTTGGGAGGGTGTCTGGTCCCTCCCCAGCTCTGCCACTGCCCCCCGGCAGCTGAGTTAAAGTGCTCCCCAGCCCCTGCGAGGACAAAAATAAATACTGCTCTTCAACCTGATTCTCACGCCGTTTATGTAATTGCCCATCCTCTGGCTGGTCCCTGGGGGCAGGACGCTGCCTGGAAACCATCTCAGGTTGCAGAAGTTCTGCAGAGGACCCTTGGATCTGACCCTGAGAGGCATGGATGAAACGTTCAGAACCATTTCATCGATTTTTGAACCTCAGTTTTAAGATCTAGGGGGGATGCAGGAGTCTGAATCATATTGTCATGTCATATTTCCTAAATGCATAACTCATTTCTGAAATGGATATTTAAGGATCTGACCTCCTTAGGGCCAGATTTCTAAAGGGACTTTGACCGCCAGAAGTTCAGACTGCTTCCCTGTGGTATTTTCAGAAGCGCCCCCCTCCTCAGTGATTAGCTCCCATTCAGAAGAATGATTAGAATCAGTGATGGCACCCCAGGGAAATGCCTTGATGTGACTACCTGTATCTTCACTTGCTCAAGAGCCTTTACAGATCGTGCCCTGAAACCTGAGCCTATACTCTGCTCCATTAGGGAGCAGGTGGGACCCCCCGGCATGCAGGCACCAAGTCTCCTGCATGGCCACCCTGGCAGCTTCAGAGGGGCTTTGTCCTCTCGGGAGTTGAGGGAATGAAACCATTAAAGTCCTCAGCTTACAGCGTTTGCTATAAATACACCAGCAACCGCAGGGGTGAGCTGCCAGGGGTTTGGCAGGGTTTGCCGTGGCCCCAGCAAACCACGCACCGCTGCAGTCCTGCTGTCCCTCGCGGATGGCTCACGGGGGGGTCCTGCGGGGATGTCCTGGCAGGGTGACAAAACCAGCAAGTGGAGGGATGTCGCTGGAGGCAGGATTCGCCCAGAGCATGGGGGCTTAGTCCCCTGTGTCCGCTTTGCTGTGACAGCAGCACAACTCAGCCCGAGTCAGGCCACTGGCCCGGCCAGCTGGACCATGCACTGATGGAGCAAGAGCAACATCTTGTTCAAAATAATACCTCTGTGGTTGCTCCGAAGCACAGGCCGTGAAGCCCTCACCACTGGCAGAGACAGTAGTAAGTCTGTGTTTTGGTGGTTTTTTTTTAAATCAGAGTACATCTGATTTTGGTGCGATGGCTTAAGCTGAAACTTGCGCCCTGGTTACTTGCTGCCCTGCTGTTATCTCCCAGTTAACTTGGAGCATCTTTGAGAAAGTACCTTCCAATGCTATAAAGCCTTAGGTGAAGGTGAGAGAGATCCTGGGGATTTTGGACTCTATACTATCCCCTCCTGCCTTCCATGATCCAAGCCTGGTCTTTTCAAATTATTTTTTTTTTTTACCCAGAACTATTGTTTTACGTTTTTAGATTTACACGCTGTTCATCTCCAGCTAGTGGTGTCTGCTTCTAATTTAGTTTGTGATGGTGGTGTGAAAACTGTAGAACTGGTTCAGGGAAGGGGCATTTTTTTCATCTCTTTGACCTAAATGCCTTCAACCACAGGCCTCTGCAATATTCAGGCTTATATTTTATCTTAATCAGCAGTGGTTTGATTGGCTCCCATTTCTGGGTCCTTTGTTTAGGATACCTTAAATGCCCTAGTTTTCAGAAAGCCTCAGGATTGTGCTTCTGCACCTTGAATTCCACCTTGAGTTGGAAAATCCAGTAACGGAGCAGTCCAGATCACTACTTGCTATTGAAAAACTTACCCTCAAAGTCTTGNGTGGTCCATAAATTACATCACCAAAATCAATAGGCAATTACTGAGCTTGCAGAACTCTGCCTGGCCACAGAAATGGTCCGGCTAGTCTGAGAATAAATCACAAAAGAAAGATAATACACTGAAAAAAGGAATTTCCTCACCTTAATGTCATCAGGGAAGGACTGTGGGAGCAGGGATGCATCTGGGATTACATCACATCCATGGAGATTTCTAGCTTGCATGTTTCTGGTTTGAATTTCTGTTTTGAATGCATTGGTTTATGGCATGGCTAATCCCACTGAATTAGCAAGATTATTATCACAAGTGAAAATGAAATCAAGTGTTACCAAAGTATGCTGACAGCCTCGGTATCAAGCTCTGCAATGGTAGAGACTTCCTTCTTTTGTTCCTTCCCATTTAGCACCTCTTTAAACACCCGAGGGTTGCATCAGCTTTTCCTGCTGTGACATCTGTCTGAGAGCTGGGTTTCAGAGGTCGGCCCGTATCAGCAGTCAGGTTTCCCAGCGGATGCGCCCCCGCTCTCGAGTCACGGTCTGCGCTGTTTAACTCCCAAGCGTGTCACTTTGGGCTACATTAAAGCCAACATGAATCATCCCAGAAGTCCCCAGATTACTCAGATTACTGAACCACTGTCCAATTCTCTAACTCTTTTATCACTTCCCCCTTGCCAAACGATTCCCAATTTGTTTTCAGACCAATGAGGAAAACATTGAAGGGTTTTCGGCTTTGAACTCGTAGTTACCGCAGACCTTTTACAAGCAATATTCCTAGTTCGGGAAGGGTTCCTCCACAGATGGATGGCTTTTGAGGTCTGACAGCTAACGGCCCAAACCCCATTGTAAGGCTCGTTGGGCTCGTGTTGCTTTGGGCTGGTGAGATGCATCAATCGAACACGCAGGCGGTGCAAGTCAAAGCTCCAGCTCTCCCACGCAGTACTCTTTATCAACCTTGTGATGCCATCAGATGTCCAAACTAAAGCTTCTTTTCTATAAAGCCATGCAGACTGGCACTAGCTGCCCTCTCCCCCTTCACTGTTTAAATTTAATTTTGCCCAGGTTAAGGGTTAGGTTACACTAGCTCTTCTGCCTTGCTTCCCGCTTTCGACGATTGGCGTTGTGTCAGCTGCTTCCAGCACCTGTAGGGGTGGAATGGGGAGAACGTCTGCCCACTTCAGGACTGAATAAAAGACTCATATTTAAGATTTAAAGTAGCTGCATCTGCTGGGCTGGGCCTGCTTTTGACCTCGGCTATCTGACACGATCCCAAGCAGCTCCGGAGACTGTGCCCTAAGGATGGAACTGCCCTGCTTTGAAAGATAAGCTAAGTGAATTACAGGAGCCAGTTGGGTCTAAGACTATAAGACTAGAAACTGGACCCCATCTCTGGTTAGCGTATTGCCCGTACATCTTAAGTTTTGTTTTAGATATCATCCAAAGTGTGGTTAGAGGTGTCTGTGGCAATCTGGTGATTGCATGGTAGCTGCTTGGTGCCAGGCTGGTTAAGAGTTTCATCCAGAGTGTTATTAAGACTCACATCTCTCCTGTTAGTTTCTGCCCAGTTCTGCTTAATTGCCTTAAATCTCTCTTTCGTGTGTGTTAGAAGTGCCACCAGCAGCTATGACTTTTAATTTGGAGGTACCCAAGGACATCCCTGCCGTCTTTGCTGAGAATCGCCGGCTGTGGAGAAGCAGATGGGCGTAGTCGCAAATGCACAAAAGCGACGGTGTTTATATTTGGGTAGGGTGGTGGCAGCTCAGATCGAAGGGTGAGAAAGGCATAACGCACCCATAGGGTTTCACAGGACTTCCCACAAAGCCTACGGCTTCCCTGGGCCAGCTGAGTCGTCGGTGTGAAGCTCTGGCCCGCTCAGCTTGCGCTGAAAATGTGTTTTGCTCGCATGAGAAAAGCAATGTAAGAGCCTCACCCAGAAATGCTGACTAAGGTGTGAAAATCTTCCCAAGACCTAAATACTTCTGTCAGTACGTTGTGCAGATCTGAAGCGTGACACTCTGGCGGAGGCCTGGGTTTGGTTATGGGTTTTAACTTCTTTTCATTCGGTGACAGCAGAAGCGTCACGGAGAGGCGAAGTGCTCGCAGACCCCTCTTCTCGGCAGGAAAGCTTGCAACATGGCACCAAGGGTGATGACAAGGGTGAAAGATCAGATGCACGAACAGGATCTGACTGGTGTGTCACCCAGCCTGATGGCAATGCTCTTTTGAAGGTTGCAATGCAGCCTCTGTTGCTTAGAGGAGTTTGTGCATCACTCATAATTTCACTTCCCTACGTACTGCATATAGCACACACGGCTGTTGGGAATAGCTGGGTTGAGAAACAGGGGTTTTGGTCCTGCAGACTATTGTTTTTTAGACAGCTATAAACGTGATTAAAAGCAGAAGTGTTTGTGGGGAGTAGGGTGTAAAACTGCTGGGGAAATCTGGAGAGAGAGCAAAGCGGTCGAGCAGTTCCACGAGAAGCAGAAGTGAATCTACATTTTCCTGTGCTCAGCAAGGGAAAATGTCTGGACAGCCCTGCAGTCCTTCTTCAGTGTCCTCTACGCTCTTCGGTTAACTTTGTCCCTTAGGCAAACATTTATTGTAAGCACAAGAGAGAAAATTGGGTTGAAGCTGACGGTGAGAAGGACTATAGCGTGCGCCGCGGTGAGCTTTGCGAGGCTGATGGAAAATACCTGGCAGGGAAGGATGAAGGGTGGGCAGAGGTGTTTCCTCGCTTTAGAGTGTGATAAAATTTCATCACATAATGCCTACCTGGCATGGGCTTTTTTTGGGGGCCCTTTGGAATTTGTAGCCCACCGGTTGAGTATCATCAGCTTAAGCTGAGCAAAGAGGAGCTAAATATTCAGAAAGAACTGGCGGGATTGCATATGCAGGACGAGTGGCAGTGGGAGGGTATGAGAGTGTGGCTGGCGATACACAAAATCCAGGAGCTAGAGGGTGAACAAGCACAGTGAGTGAACAGGCTGGGCCAGCAGTTCCGGATGCCAATGTCATTTTAGTAAGTGCAGTTCTCACTTGCCCCCAGACGTGCCATGCAGGATCTCGCCCTTCCCGTTGGCATAGGTACCGTGGGCTTTGCAATCACCCATCCAGGGGTAAAGGAAATAATTTGCTATTGTAGAAATAAATGATCTCCATCAGTGAGCTAGAGGAGATTACCTGACCGAAAAGCACTTCAGGAAAAATCCCAGCCCAAGGAATGTTCCTCTTTACTTCAATAAGGCCAGGAGTCAATCCTGCACCTCCGTGTAAATGTTCGCCTGTGAAGAAGGTGGCCATTCCCTTGCCCAGCTTTCCCTCCAGGCAATGACAGTGGGAGCAGCCTGTGCCGAAGCCAGACCTGAGGGCTACCCTGTGGTGGGACCTGCAGTTCCTTACGCGTGTGAAATCCTCCCTGCGCCCAACAGAGCGCAGCGGCTTGTACGGACACATAAGAAAACTCTCCAGAGGAACAAGCTGCCTTTCTAGACGTGAACTAAGGGAGTGAGCATGGGAAAGGCCAGCACAGCTAGAAGGTCTCGGAGAGCAGAGCAAACCAATGTGCGGTCCCTCTCTCCAAAGCAGGGGGTTCACACAGCACCTCTCTGGTTGCCTGCGCAGTTAGCAAAGATGTTAATGGGATAGGGGCAGGTATCCATTAGTTTTTTCTTCTGTGCATGAGATGACTCCTACCTGTCACACCAGGACGTCTGAAACACAGCAGAGAAGGAGCTGGAGCACTTTGCAGGGACATCGTGGCCTCTGTCTGGCTTTGTCACGGAGTCATAAAGTTAGGATGGGACTTCTGGAGGTGTCTTGTCCAAACCCCTGCTCAGAGCAGGGCCGGATGAGTTTCAAATATCTCCAAGGATCTCACAACCTCCCTGAAGCAGTGTCCTGGTGTTTGACCAACCTCACAGTGAAAATTTTTTCCACGTAGTGAGTAACAATTTCCCATGGCCTTTGCCTCTTATTCCTCTGAGGAAAGTTGTCTGCTTCACTTCACACCTTCTCACTAGATTCCCCTCAAGCCTATTGTTGAGGCTGGTCAAACCCAGTTCTCAGCATCTTCTCATACACCAGGTGCTCCAGCCCCAATCATTTTGGAAGCCCTCAACTACCGCACACCAGTGCGTCGGTGAGGAACCGGCTGCGGAGCACATCAGCCCACAGAGTAAGACGGAGGCTCTGGCGCTGTGCAGATGGCTGGCTGCAATAACAGCTTGGTGGCAAAGAGCTGGGTGGGCTAGCGTAGTGACTCATATTTGGCACGAGAGACTTGGTGTACGCCCGACACTTCTTTTCATTTTAAAGGCACCTGCTGCGTACGTTTACCCTCAGAAGAGGAGTGTCAGGATGAAAAAGGAGACAATGAGGGGATATTTGGATTATGTACAATGTCTTCTGCTCATTTCTGTATCCCTCTCAAGGTTGACAAAGTAATGAGTGGACGGACACTTGAAAAGATAAGAAACCTGTCACACATCTCTGTAGGCACCTCTAATTAGTTATCTTACCAGCAGAAAATTAGTATCTTGTTTACAACTACCATCTGCTGCTGCCCCAGCACCTAAGCATTTCCTATTTGTCTCCTTTAATTCTGCTGCTGCCAGATACCGCAACTCCCAAAGCCAGCGAATTAAACTGGGCTGCAAGCAAGGGTCTGGACAGACTCTGGAGGTGGGCTCAGCTCCCAGTTCAAGTGGAAAGGCACTGCAAGACGCGCTGAGCCCGTGGGTGTGCCTGCCTGCTGCAAACGGCCTGCCCTCCGCTGTGCCCATGCCCCAAAACTACCAGCGCTGAGACAGCCCTTCTTCTGGCCTACTTTTACTGTGCAAAACCACAAAGATTGTTTTCTAATGACTGTGGGCACTTCTCATTGAAATGCTTTGGGCACAACTAGTCTTTGAACCGTCAGAATAAGAAGAAACTTTAAAATAGAAAGTCTGCGTTTCCAACTAGCACAGAAAAACTTCTTTGAGAAATGACTACAAAATAAGAGGCCAGAACTTCATGGCCCACACCACAAACGGCCCTCTGGCAATAAGGCATTAGGAGAAAATGTCACTATGGTGACAGTAGTCACCCGTGGGGGAGTTTGTTGTAGTTACCACTACTCACATGAAACAAGGACTGTCTCACACCTCAGGACATCTTTATTTCATGCTTAGTCTTGCAAGGCTTATTTTAACCAGATGCTTTGAAAACTATTGGTGTCAGTGAAACGTGGACATGTAGGCTGGGATTCCAATCACTTTGCTCTAAGTGTCAGAAGTGGGAGTAGTTACACACCGTCGGCATCTACCACTGAGAAATGTGCCAATGCTCATTAGGGAGCATCATCAACGCTTATCCTGGGTTTTCATCAATGTGGTCAGCTGAGTCTGGAAAGCAGTCTGTCTTGTCTTAAAGCAGATTTGACCCAACCTGCATTGGATCGGATGCACTGCTCTTCATTGCCTGTATTGACTACCTCTCCAGCTAACAGAGGATGTGAATGTCTGTATTAGAGACAGCTTGTGATCCCTGAACTGAGTCCCTTCTTTGCAGTCAATGGGGGCTCCTGTAAGAAGGTTTCGGCACTGTGACCAGGGGGTAGGTGCATTTAGTTATCACTGACCTTTCCTTTCAGCCTTAGCTTTAGCAGGCTGGTTTGGCTGTGTTGTCATGTCCCTGGGCTTCTGCGCAGCATATCACACTCAATTTCCTTCATTTCCTACAGCGAGAGCAAGTAATGGATACTTACAAGCTCTTTACCCCAGCCAGGGAGCAGAGCTAATTCAGTAACATCTGCACCCCTCTAGGATTTTTTGGTTCCTGCAAACAGAAGTCTTTGCAGAGACTTGAACACCACATCCCAAGGGAGCACAGAGGAACGGACGGGCACCCCGAGTTACTGGATGCGCAGACCAGCGAGCCCAGAGATCACACACCTGCACCCCGTGCTCTCTTTGGGTGCAGCCTCTGGGCTAACCAGCCCTGGCTCCAACCTGACTACCCTGCAGCCAAGGCAGGAGATGCTTTGGAGCTCGAGGAAAAGTGTCGGTATAGTTTCCCTTCTTCTGATTATAGGATGATTTTTTTTTTTTTTAAAGCCTCATTCAAAGGTATGCTTGCTCCCAGTGCAAACTGCTCCTCCCACGTCAGCAAGCATCTGCTCAGACCTGGCCAAACCGGGCGTCTTATCACACTTCCACCCTGGGGTTAATGTGTGGGGCAAGACTGGGCTTCTTGGTGATGTTGAGAGGCACCGCGTATGCTGATGGGCAGCTACATGTGAGGTATCTTTTCCTGTGGAGCGCTGCCCAACAGACTGGGAGAGCACCTGCCTTTCTCACGCTGCCATGCACCACCTGCAGAGCTCAGTTATTCGGATGTCGGTTCGCTGCTGCTCCTGCCGCTCTTCCAGTAACCAGGGGCTTATTCAACAGCCCTTGAAATTCTCATTTGTGTTTTCTTATCCTAAAGAGCTAACTTTCAGTGACATACATGTAACAGCAGAGTCTGGACTTACGTTAGTAACTACCATCACCTCTGCAGTAATACAACTCTCACTAATCCAAACAGTGAGAAAATCCCCAAGCGTGCGTGTCTTGCAGTGTTCTACCACAGCAGATACTGGATCTCTCTCTCTAACGTTATTCTCTTTTCCCTTTTCATGTTGCCTCTAGGCAGAAAATTCATCATGACGGAAGCATTCACAGGAACGACAGCTGAATACAGTTATGATGAACATGCTTTTTCCTGCAATAAGACTGACATCCAAGAATTTGGGAAAATATTTCTACCAATATTTTACATTGCCGTGTTTGCTCTTGGCCTCACAGGGAATGTAATGGTGATTGTTGCCATTGTGAAAGAAGGGAGTAAAAAAAGCATCACTGACATCTATCTCCTGAACTTGGCTATCTCGGACTTTCTCTTTGTGATCTCCCTCCCCTTCTGGGCTTCCAACACGGTGCGTGGATGGACCTTAGGGACTATTGCATGCACAGCTGTTTCCTCCCTGTATTACATTGGTTTCTTTGGGGGCATGTTCTTTATCACTGTTATCAGTATCGACAGATACTTGGCCATTGTCCGGGCAACATACTCTCTGAAATCCAGAACAGTGAAACATGGCTTGCTTATAACCTGCGGAGTATGGGCAACAGCGGTTTTAGTTTCAGTGCCACATTTTGTGTTCTCCAAGCTGGTAGAAAATGACTGCATTCCTGTGTTCCCCCAGGAGCTGGAGAACATCTGGCCGGTGTTCTGCAACATGGAGCTGAACACCATAGGCTTTTTCATCCCAGTCTGTATCATATGCTATTGCTACTGTGGAATGGTCAAAACCCTCCTGTCCTGCAAAAACCAGAAAAAAACACGAGCTGTAAAACTGATCTTGGTTGTGGTGGCTGTGTTTTTTCTGTTTTGGTCCCCCTACAATGTACTGATTTTTCTAGAGACTTTAAAGCACTATGAGTTATTCACAAATTGCGACCAAATTAAATCATTGGACTACGCGATGCACCTGACCGAAACCATCGCATTCAGTCACTGTTGTCTCAATCCTTTTATCTATGCTTTTGCTGGGGAAAAATTCAGGAAATACCTGTATCGTATCTGCTTAAAGTACTGTCCATGCCTGTGTTTCTGTGGCCCCTGCAGTCGCTACCAGGTCACCTATTCAGCTAGCTATGCAGAAAGCATCATGATCAGCAACATAACCCTGAACACCAGTGACCAGGATGGCTCTGTCTTTGTCTAAAAGGCTCTGTGAAGAAGAAAATCTTCTGCAGGACTAGCCATCGCTGAGAGGTGTAGTTTTGATGCTATATATTGATGTGGAAGTGATTTTGGAGTTATAGATTGCAACAAATATCTCGCCTGTGCTTTGCTACCTAATGAAATCTTACTGTTAAAAAAAAAATAAAATATTTCTGAACACACGTTTTGTGCCAACAACGCACTCAGTGTTTACAGCATGCAATAATCAGAGCAAGGACCGTCCTCAAGGATTTGGGACCTGACTTGGAGCTGATCCAAGCCAACAGGCATCTCTCTTGATTTCCATGGGCTGTGGCCTGAGCCAAAGGCCAGAGTTTTGGGGAGCCCTTCACTCGGCACATCCCCAAGTGCTCTGCTGAGCGAGGGGCTGTCAGTTTGATCAACAGACACCAGCACACGCTGGGACAACTGGATCTGGAGGTATAGGTTTGGGGATCATTGTGCTTGGCCCAAAAATGGCACAATCAAGCTGTGAATTGGTTGCAGAGCATGGTAAGTATGTGCTTCACACCCTTGCTCCGCTTGCCACACCAGTTGTAAGGACTGAATGTGTCTATACCATCATAGACAATGGCTTTTGTGACAAAATAACTACTTCCCATGCTGCTCACCGCAACCTTCTTCAGCCTTTGTGGCCTCTCCCACCACAGCTGATTTCCCCGGGGAAACCTGCAGGTGTACCCAGATTCAGTGTGTCCCGGAGGACACATTCACTATGTACGCTTCACAGCCTCCAAATACCCTTTTTACTCTTGCATTGACAACGCACTGGGGGTGGAAAATATCAATCAGACAAGAGAAGTGAGAGTCCTCCCGCAGGGGCCTCCTCGGGAAGCTCCTGCCATCATCTGTTGCAAAAGCAAAGGAGTTTTTTGTTGGCACTGTGGACTGGAGTTAGGTGAATGGAAAAAGGACTGTTGCCATCTATGAAGCTGAGATCACCTTACAAGGAAAAATCAAGGACCGATCTTACAAAACGAGTGCATGCCAGTGGGACCCTATTTCTATACATTGATGGAACTGGCAATATATCAAATCAGATGAAATGCTCTCACTTTTCGACTAACACAAAAGTGTTGTCCTAGAGTATTGGTGGGAGGAGCAGGCCCTTTCTTTGTGGACCTCAGTACCACCTTGCTTCTAAGAAAGCTTGGAGGAGAGCCAGTCCCTGAGCAATTTTCCATATGCAATAATTCAACAAATATTAAATATTCCATTTTTTGATACTGAACATTCAGCACCGTCTACAGTGTAAGAGCCCCTTTTCATAAAATGCCTTGTATTAGGTGTAAATATATTATATATGCTCAGCTTTTAAAATTTCAGCTATAAGTGGACTTCCAGACTCCAGACCTAGTGGCTAAAATTAAGTGTAGCATGAGTATCACTTGAGATTAAATTACTTTTCAAAATTCAGTCTGCCTAAGCAAGTGAGATAAGATAAATCCCTCTGCCCCACCCCCAAGCAAGTGGTATTTTTAAGAAACAGTATTTTTACAATGCGTGTTTTTTAAGGAAACGCTAAGATGTGCAGAAAGAAAGAGGAAGGTACTCTGAGGCTAAACAACAAATCGACTGCATGAAACCAGCCTGAAGAGGCTGGATTGCCAAGGCCGAGCAAGGCAGTCCCACTTGGTTTATTTAACTTTACTTTTATTTTTCAGACAATGGTGAGTTACCGAGTGGGAGGGGTAAAAGCCACCTTTAAATATGATCCGCGTGCTGTCTCCAGAACGAAAGGCGCAAGCCCAGAGCTTTCTGCCAGCTCTCTAGGAAAGGAGAGCATTTTCCTGCCTAGCCCCGGCAGTCTCCCAGGAATCCTACCCATCCCCAGCACCGCGCATCGCGGCACACACGCCTTCCGGGTGGGTCTCCCCCTGGCAGTGCAGACTTGATGCTTTTAAGTCAAACTGGGCTCTCTGCAAACTACACTGTGCGAAACTGCATCTGCAAAAATCCCTCACTTCCAAGCCAAGGGCCCCTCCTGACAACCTGCACACCTTCTGTCCCCTTTGCCACGCTGCGCAATGGAAGACTTCCAAGGACTGTCAGCGTAACACCGTCAATTATTATGCCACGTATTTGCAAGTCATTATATAGAACTTGCTAATTACATCCAAGGTCTTATTGCTCGGTATTTGAGCATTTGTACGAGATAAAAATCTTCGGGGGGGTATCCAGGCAGTGGGCTCCGCAACAAGTAGCTAGTTTATACGCACGCCTCCTCATAGCAGAAGTGGTAAATGTTTGAAAACCCGTTGAAAACCGAAATAAACGGTTTTTGCTTTGTTTGCATTAGCAGGAAGAGTTGTGTTGTAATTGTCCCTTAAAAAAAACTCTCCACCCTCAGTCTCCATGAACCAGACCAGTGCTCGGAAGGCAACCGGTAACAAACTCCCAGGACCGGACTCAGCTGCGGCTGAAAGTTACTTGGTAACTACTGTAAGGGTTTGGTTTTCAGCATATACACACCCAAACCTCAAGAACTGGGTTTTGTAGTGTTAGTGTTAACACATTGTTTTCAAAGTGGAAAAAAATACTCACCAGCTTCTCCTGTATAATTTTGTTTGTTGCACTAATAATCAATACATAGATGTCAATAGTTACTATATTGTATTCGTCATTCCTCTCCCTAAAGAAATACTGTAAAATAGCTCCCATTGGATGTAGGGAAAATAGTTTGGTTTGCTTGTGAAGAACAGTTTGCAGTTACCAAATTTCCAGCTGTGATCCTTCGATCAGCACTGAAGGCAGAGGTTAGTAAATGGGATAAAGAATGCAAGCAAGGACTCTGGGCACAGGTTTTCCACTATGCTATTATCCGCTTGCCAACTGCAGCTGTAACTGGAGCAGTCTGTTTTCCACCCCACCCAGATTTTAAGTCTCCGATAAGTTAAATGCATTTGTCACTGCTCCGTAACAGTCCAGCTAGATATAAATCCATATGCCAGGATCATAGAATCGTAGAATCGTAGAATGGTTCAGGTTGGAAGGGCCTTTAAAGATCATCTGGTTCCAACCCCCCTGCCATGGGCAGGGACACCTCCCGCTAGACCAGGCTGCTCAAAGCCCCATCCAGCCTGGCCTTGAACACTTCCAGGGATGGGGCATCCACAGCTTCCCTGGGCAACCTGTTCCAGTGCCTCACCACCCTCACAGTAAAGAATTTCTTCCTAATATCTAATCCAAATCTCCCCTCTTTCAGTTTGAAACCATTACCCCTTGTCCTACCATTACACTCCCTGATAAAGAGTCCCTCCCCATCTCTCCTGTAGGCCCCCTTTAGGTACTGAAAGGCCGCTATAAGGTCTCCCCGGAGCCTTCTCTTCTCCAGGCTGAACAACCCCAACTCTCTCAGCCTGTCCTCATAGCATAGGTGCTCCAGCCCTCTCATCATCTTCGTGGCCCTCCGCTGGACCGGTTCCAACAGGTCCATGTCCTTCGCGTGCTGAGGTCTCCAGAGCTGCATGCAGCACGCAACTGAAAGAAGCTGCATTTCTCCCACAAGAAATTTACATTTAGCCCATAAACACTACGTTTGCCACACTAAAATTAAAACCAGCAGCACTGTGACACAAAGAAATGGCAGCACAGTTTGCAATGGCCATCATTTGCCGGGCACATTAGAGGACACTGATGAAGCTGTTAGATGGCTCCATGCATCTACTTACAAGACAGTTCCCTCTAGTGACAGACATGTGCTGCTATTTCTGTGTGCAATTTCCTACGCCAGGGACTTCATCAGCACAGTTCCTGACATATAAAAACTGCTTGAAACCCTGAGCTGTAGCTTCTATTATTTTTCAGGGCTCCAAGCAGGTGGGAGCAAACTAGAAGGAAATGGTAACATCTAAGAGGCACATGGAGAGGGTTGTTGCACTACCTTCGTCTACAGCCCTTTGCCATAGAGGTGCATATGGAAATGGGGAGCGTTTCCCACTGGAAGGACCTCAAGCAATATAGCTAATGACCTAAAACCAGTCAGGGATGGGGAATTGGGTAAGCACGCACAGGAATCACTTTTTCAGCACTTTCTAGCTAGCACTTGCTAGACCTTCTGGTACAGATAAAGGACCTTCATCAGCACAGTTTCTTTGCCCTGGAAGGAAGGTGTCTGAGGAGGCTCAAAGCTAGGTTTGTCTGTTTTGTAAATGGCAGTATTAGAGCTGACTAAAATTTGACCGGGTCATAACCCCCAAGTGGCTTCAGAGCTCCTCTCCAGTGATTTTTCACTTTATTGTAGCCTCTATCCCCTTTGGGGTCCTGTCTTAGGAGACAGGTATCCTCATGCTGCTGTCAGGTGATTTTTTTCTAAGGGACCCCTCATTTGAATCATTAAGGCTCACCATCACTTGGTGTCCTGTTCAGTTCCTTCATCTCGGTCCCATTGCTGGTTCCTGCTCTCCAGATCCTCCCGGTAGCTCAGGTTTCAGGATGCTATGTGAGAGACTGGAACCTTAAAATAATTGTCTCAAAGCTTGCTTAAGCTTCTGCAAATCAACAGCAGGCTTGCAGGCCGATAAGAAGCTTGCTTGTGTCTATTTAGCACTTTCTGCAGACCATTCTTTTGCTTATCAGTCATCACCCAAGATTGCCACCAGCTGAGAATGGTGTATTGCCCCCAGCTGAAAAGGGTGTAGGCCTTTGGTTATCAGAGTAGCCAGACCCTGTCTGCCCCAAACTTGCTGTGGCATGATGACTGTGCTGAACCAAGCTCTGCCCAAGCAACAAAGGCAGGAAGGGCTCATACAGCAACCGTGTCAAATGAAAATTAACTGGGCTAAGGCCACCGTCACACTGATTGATCAAGCTGTGGACTGACCTGGACTATAACTGGTGCAGTGGCCCACCACAACTGGGGACTGGGACCCCCACCACCATCACGATTTGAGAACCACGGATCAACGGGACACTGCTGAACTCCAGAGGATCTGCCGGGCCTGTGGCAGATATACTCTTGCTGTGCTCCATAATACTGCTTCTCCTTTCCTCTACTTCTGCCTTTACTCTATCGCTTGTCTCGGTAACTATTGCTGGGAAATAACATAAAGCTACAGTAAGTGGCATCTGACCTCGTTTGTGTCTTAATCTCACGCTTGGAATCATTGCGAACCTCTCCCAGGCCCAACGTAGTCGGACCGGGACGTAACAGGCTACAGTGCAAGGGATGGACAAAATACAAGCTACCATAAAGACAACACTGAATGCACAGGGCAGAGTTTACAGATCAAGCCACGTTCAGAAAAGGCAACTGTAGGCAGTGGCACACACCTTTTTACACGAGGTTAACAGCACCTGGAGCCAAGTATTTCCAGAGTCACCAAAACCTCTCACGATCCCTGTAATCACCCTTGCTCATGCAGGACCCTCTGTCCTAAGCTCGCTCCATCGTTTCTTCTGCCCATCTTTAGTGTCAATGCTTTCTTCGCATTTCCACCAGAGGGTGGCATTGTTAAACTCTATCGGACTTAAAAGTCATTCATGGTAAAGGAGGATGCCTTAGTCTAGCAACTGGAGTCACTGATGAACAAGTACAGAGTGCGAAAAATATATTTATGAAAAGAAAAAAATAGTCACTACATCCTGCTGCTGGAAAAAACATAAATTTCTTCCTTTTTTTTTTCTTTTTTGTATTTGCTTGTTGTTATTGAGCAAATGAGAGCCTGTGAGTGTTAAATGAACTACAAGCAGTTTCACCAACGATTCACAAAATACATCAGAATAGCTTGTGAATCACAAAGACCAGAGAGATGTTCCAATGAAAACCTTTTATTGTTGCTATCACAGTTTTATTTCAGTGCCCTGAGTGGTTTCCCCTGCTACTAAAAGTGAACTGAGTATCACATAAGTTGGCTCCACAGCTTGTTTTGAAGAGGACTTGCAGTGAAACAGCTTTTACCGTGTGATGGCAGAGCATCTGTGTCTCAGCAAACATAGATTAGTAATCGATAAGAGCAAGTATTGGTTCTGTCTCAGTCTTGACCCTCTGCAAATACTTTGTTCTTTCTAACTATCTTCCTTTATGTTACAACCGTCATATGAGGAAAATGGCAGGAAAGACTGTGAAGATATTTGTCCTGTTTAGGATAGACCCACTCTTTAACTACGCTTTTGAAGACTACCAACAACTACAATGTTTGAGACTTGGGGGCACTACAACAAAGCAAACAGAAACCAAAGCCGTTATGCCAGAATGCCATCATTCCTCTGTATCGAAACTCATTGCAATAAACATCAAACAAACTGGCCTGAGGAGACCTCTGCTATTCAGCACTGCCTTGTCTTTTTCTTTTTAATTCAGAGAGACCAGCCTTTAATGGGGACATCATAGTGATTGCTAGGTGATGTCTGGGAAATTTGAAAAAAAAAAAAAATTGTATCTCAGGTATCAACTGCTCCTCAGAGTGGAAACAGACCAAATTTGTCATGTTCCTGTAGGAACAGCTTGGGAACATTTGATAGATCACTGACGAAGACAAAGCAAGCTCCTCATGGTGTCATGTCACATTTAAGAAGACTACAACTCATGGTTTTTGCATCAGTGATTTTTATTTTAAGTAAAATTCAGCATACAAAATGACTATTTCTGTCATGTTTGAGGTTTGAAGTTTCAGTTCTTTTTTTTATGAGGAGTTCTGGATATATAGCAGCTCTGTAAGCACAGCATGTGGAAAGAAAGCAAATTAGGCTGAGGAAAACGATGGCCAGTACCATTCACAGAATTGCCACAAACAGCAGAGTGCATAGGACTGGACCACTGAAAGAAACAAGGTGTGGGGAATTGCAATTTAACAGTGTTGAGCAAGGAAATCACATTTTGGGCTTAAATCTTTCACTTGTCAGCACAAGCAGCTGTCTTTACCAAAGGGAATTCGTACATTCAAAAAGTTTGAGGTAAATTAGGAGTGAGTCACCTGGGACAACAGTGTAGACAGTGGTTGTCTCTAAAGCTAGGAAATTAATTCACTTTCCTCTTTTAGTTCTCTGTCAGATTGCTGCAGTTTTACCCATGCACAGAAAATTTTGAATAAATTAAAAATTATGAGGAAGAGAACTATGTGATGAATAGGTGGCACACTTTCCTAACGACCAAGGACTAGAACCACAGATGTGCAAACTGCAATTCAAATTCACTTGAATTGCAAAAGAAGAACTGCACATGGCCTGACCACGCAAGAAGGGGTTGGTCACCTGATGGAGAGCATGGAGTTTGTTGAGAAAGGTAATCGTTTGTCTAGCTGTGGTTTTGGCGGCCTGGATCCTACGCTGATCCACCCAATCAGTCAAAATACTGATTTTTGCAATAGTTGGCTATCTTTAGTTACCATCATCTGCCTCTCTCCTGAGACAGGCTTTTCTGGATGAGGACTTCCCTAATAAACACCTCTGAATCATCTATCCATGGCCAACACTGGTATCAGAGGGAATGGATGGTGCGGTGGTACATCAGCGGTGAGTATCTCACAGCCTAGCTCACGAGTTACATAAACGTGTATCTCCGGTCCTTCCTTGGGCAAGACCCTTATGCATCCTGTAAAAGGGCAAGTTAATGATCAGACTTTCTGTAAAAGGTGGGAGTGGCTGAAATCATCCTTTGGCGAGAAGCAAGTTTTTCATGGTTTGGGTTGTTCTGCTTTTTGCTTTTATTAAGTTCCCTTCTGTTGTTTTAATGTTGCCCCCTGCTCCCCATCCCATATAAAAGGTTAATCTCCTCCCAGTCAGGCTAATCAGGTTTGGTCCACTTCTCTGCACTCGTGTGATTTATTTAGTCGGTGCCACATACGTGATACCATCTAGTAAAGAGGTAAGTCGTCTTCTTCCTTTTCCCCTTCCCCTGCTAACCTGTTAGTTTTAGAGCAATGTCCTCTACATCTCATTGAGATCCCTCCCCCCTTTCCTTTTAACCTCGTGGTCTCCTGCCATCCCCCTTTTGTTAGTATTTGCCAGGTTCTTCTTCTCCAAGGAGGAGCTGAAAAAAAAAACCAAACACGCTGTCGTATTAGAAGGGGACTTGAAGGCTCTCCCATTACGGACTACAGTTATACTTAGCCTTTCTCTCTCCTTTCTCTTCAAGCCATTCACTCACACCAGCATTTTCTGCATCATCTCATTTGCTCAGAGATTGCTTTTTTTGGTCTTCTCTGCAGTTTTCCTCGCAGGCTCTGGTGTGGCAGGCTTCAGCAATACAACTGCTGCTTTGCAGGACAGTGCGGTCCAGCCATTTCTCCGCCCCTTGCCACAGCCATACACACATGCCCCCACAAGAAGCCTTTGCTGCACTTGCACCTCTGGTGGTAGCAGCTCAGCTTTCCACCAGGGGCAGTGAGCAGGTAGAGAAAGCTGCTTAGGAAGCATTCGCTACTTGAAAGTCTTTCTTCCAAGGAAGGACTGGGGAAAAGGCAATAGCCCAGATAGATCCTTGGTACCTATAGGCCAGACTTGGTCCCTGGCAATCAATCACTTATGACTGAAAGATCAGAAGTGTATTTGAAGTGTGGCATGTGTGCTACGGACAAGTCGACAGACCTCAAAAGGTTACGGGTGATGGGAAATCATCTCTTAACAAAGAACGGTCCTTACAGGATAGAAGGGAGATTGTATCTGGTTCTATTCACTGCTTCATCTGGAAATCAAGAAAAACCACCAGTGAAGAAATTCAAAAGAGACACCTAGTTTGACGGAGTCGAAAATAATGAGTGGGACAAGACAGGCACGCAGACGCACGGTTGTTTATTGAGGCAACCGCATTAGAGCCAAGACTAAGAAAGACCAAGAGGTGTGTTTTCCTGAAATGCAGGTGCTTAAAGACAGATTTTATGTCATTGTTATTGTGGGTGAAGAGCCGAACTTATGCCCCGAGTGCAACAACACGTCAAAGAAGAGATTAATGAGGCCCTTACATGGACAAAAGAACAGCAAGAGGAACAGCTTCTAGTTTCTGTGAACAGAGCTGATGAAACTGGTACCACAGTGCTGCCTGCTCATCTGATGTTCACATCTTTAAAGGACTGCAAGTAAACTGAAGAGAAGATGTACATGATCTGCAGAGCAATAACCTGTATCAGAGGGACATCTCCCAGTGACAGATTTAAAAATCTCCACAGATGCAGCTTGTGAAAGACGACTGAGAAGCTACTTCTCATACAAGTACTTTATTCTGGCGAAACATGAAAACACGAAGACATCTCATGCTGTCTTCACATCAAGCTTTTATGGAAGAAATGCTTCAGCCAAATGTAAGTTATTGGGCAAAGTAACAATGTCAGAGGCATACAGGATAGCAGTAAATGGCATAACTGAAAGAAAAGCTATACCTGTGTCTGGAATAATGCAGGAGGTCGACCTAGAAGACCTATTACTTCTCCTGGACTGAGATCTATGATCCTTCCTACCCTCCCAACCATCTCCTGTAGCTTTCTTTGTTTCTGCTTCTCTTAGTGACTTTTCAGTTTCTCCTGCTAACAAGCAAGCAACCTCTCCTGTTGAGAAACAGCTTTTACTTCTGCTTGGCTGGCCTTTTCTGGGACGTAGAGGAGAGCAGCACTTGCCAGCTGCTGGCACAGCTGTTCTACTGGTGGGACTCAAAACCACCCCATTTGGCTAGCACATGTCCTCTGTGCTCATTTCTCCCGCCCCAGGATCCCCCAAAAGACAGATAGGGCCCACCACACTCAGGAGAAATTCATAGAAGCTGCTGAGCTTCCTGCTGTGACAAGAACCATGGTAAACCTCCGCACCCTCTGCCCTTACACCACACACACACACACACACACATCCTACTTCTTATTTGATATTTTGACCACTATTACCATTTCTAGTCAGCGGTAGGAGGTAGATTTGCTGTATATAAAGCCCACTACGGGAGACATCAAGCAAAAAGGTAGTGCGAATTAACATGCCTTCGTTTCTTTTCTTAGCAAGGTAAGTAGGAGTTCGGAAGATCAAACAGCAATGAATAAAAGGAGCCTTCCCTACGCTAAACCTATACAGCTCTTTTCTTCTACAATTACATACCGTAAGTTGCAAAATTAGTTATCTGGCAGAGGTGGACTAGAAACACACCTCCCACACACACACACCAAGTGCCTTCCTCCTCTCCGCTCACTACAGATGATCCTTTGATTATTCTTCTCTGAGATTAAGATGCATTCTACAACCCATAAGAAAGAACAAGGATTCTGTTGAATGAGAGCTGCTTAGTGGCATCTACTTTTATTGGGTAAGGTGAAGCTGCTTTAACTCAGTTATCAGGCTCTCAGTGGAAACTTTGCATTTCCTCACACATTATAAGATGTGTCTAATTTTATTTCTGAGTTTAAAGGATCATCTCTGATGAGCATCGAGGAGAGAACTACTTGTGATACAATCTGTAAGGAAGTACGAAGTTTCCGTTAAGAGACACAGCTACCTTGTGACATCTGTTTTTTGCAGCTGCTGGATACTGCTGTATAGGCAGCGCCTCCCTGACAGAGCTACCTGGTGAGAAGCAAGTGATTCTGCACCCTTAGAGCAAAGAAGCTTCTTCACATCATCTGAGAAGAAAGGAGGAGAAAAGGTAAAATTCACAAAATGCAGTTGCTGAAACAGTTGTGTATCATGTATACTCACCATGTGTGTGACTGTAATGCTTTTTCATTTACCTTTTGTTGCCGTTTAGGCAATTTTTAAAGCAGTTTTAAGAACTCATGCATCATCAGAAGTGGGTACATGTGCGTTATGTGAGCGTTTGTTTTCAGTTTTAAACATTTAAGTATATTATGCTGAACCTAGGTTAGATTCAGGTATGTCTAGGTGCAGTTGTTGCAAAGCTGTCGTCTCTAGACCACTGGTGTCAAACAGTTTTGTCCCTGTGACCTGTAATTCTGATTAAATACCTCTCCATCTATAATGGAACAGAACTGTAGGGTGGAGAGGTGTCATGCTTGGGACTATACACAGTAGGGGTCATGGTAATGCTCGTCAATGTTCCTTGTTATGTAGCAGCAACATACAGTGCAAAGACAAATAAAGCAATGATACTGACTTTTCTTCTGCTTTCCATTCATGAAAATAAAAACAAAGGGCAAGGACACAACTCAGAAAAATTCTAGTATGTTAGGCTAAAAAAATGACACTTGCTGCAATGTAAATACACACAGTAATACATCAGTAATATATTTGCACTGTGTCCAAGTTACTTACCTCAAAGTAACATCACTTAAAACTCTGTCTCTGCATATTAGAAAAGAGCATACATACGAAAATGACAAATTCCTGTTATTCATTTAGCTACTGAAGACAGCACTTACTGAAAGCTCATGTCAGCTTTCAGTAAGTATAATTTCATTAGAAGGAAGAGTCAGATGCATTTTTATTACTGTCTTCTTACGGTGATGTTTGCCTGATTGGAAAGGTGGGTGGAATCCTGAACTGCTATGAACAGAGGCTTTGCATTTTACTGTATTCCACACAGGATTTATATGTCTGATTTGATATCTGTGGTCCGTATCTTTCATTCTTATTTGCTTTCCTTTCCGCCATCTCAACAGTCTTCCGTGTGCTTGACATCCAAGTTGCAGAGTGTTCCAAGGATCAAGCATATGCATGTTAAGGACAGTACATTTTGCAAGTGTGCATATGCATCCCATAATGCTTAAATTGTCTTTGAGAACCTGTAACGAGAAGTGTGCTGGAACTGCGAGTTAGTCATTGCTAGTGATTCAGGTTTGTGGACTAACCACACAGTCTTCACGGACTGAGCGTCACTGACATTTTTATATTCTTTCCTTCTCAGGAACTGGGGAAAAAAACATGAGTTCTTCAAGTACAGAGCCCTTTGAAGTTGAAATCTCAACCTTCTATGACTATTACGTTAATTATAACGATGCTCCAAAACCATGCAGTAAGGAAAGCGTCAAGAGGTTTGCAGCCTCCTTCCTACCTGTTCTGTATACCCTAGTATTCCTGGTCGGGCTCACGGGAAACATTCTGGTCATTGTGGTCCTCTTCAAATACAAGAGGCTGAAGAGCATGACTGATGTGTACCTACTAAACCTCGCCATCTCAGATCTGCTCTTTGTTTTGTCCTTACCGTTCTGGTCTTATTTCATGATAGACCAATGGGTTTTTGGAACTCCCTGGTGTAAAATCATTTCGTGGATCTACCTGGTTGGGTTTTATAGTGGGATATTTTTTATTATGCTTATGAGCATAGACAGATACCTCGCAATTGTTCGTGCAGTGTTTTCCTTGAAAGCAAGGACTGCCTTCCATGGCTTGATTACTAGCCTTGTTGTATGGCTAGTAGCTCTTTCAGCCTCAGTTCCAGAACTTGTATTTAGAGAATCTTTTAACGAACATAACCATACTACCTGCAAGCCCAGATATCCAGGCAATTTCACGACATGGAAACTTTTTTCCACTTTGGAAATCAACGTTTTAGGGCTCCTAATCCCTTTTATAGTTATGACATTTTGCTACTCCATGATCATTAAAACATTAGCTCACTGTAGAAATGAGAAAAAGAATAAGGCTGTGAGGATGATCTTTGCTGTCATGATTGTGTTTTTCTTCTTTTGGACCCCTTACAACATTGTTATTTTCTTACAACTGCTGGAAATCACGGGAGTCATTAGAGACTGTCAAGTGAGCAGGAATCTGGACTATGCTCTCCAGGTAACAGAAATCCTCGGCCTTTTTCACTGTTGCCTCAATCCAGTCATCTACTTCTTCATGGGGGAAAAATTTAAGAAGTACGTGAAGATGCTCTTTAAGAACTGGCGGTTACCTGGAGATATCTGCAAGTGGTGTGGAGTTCACATCACTTACCACACTGAATCTACCAGCTCATTCCACACACAATCTACAGGGGATCAAGACGCTCTGTAATGTGTTTCAGACCAACTGCTGAACTCACTAGCAAGCAAACTGACAAACGCAGGAACTTTGGAAAGCTAAGCAAATGCACATGCACTTAACAATAAGCTCGTGCCGGATAATTACGTACTTCAGCTTTGACTTCTGCCTCTAGATTTTCTGAATATTATGACAGAAGGTGTCCTAGATGTGAAACGTGGGAGATGGACATGCACGTTTTATCTGCTGCAATTACAAATCACTGCTCGGATGTAACAGCAGCCTCAGTTCTCCGCAAAGCACTGTGCCCTGTTGCCTCTTTTTCCACCAGCCTCAAGACAGAGGTTGGCCTGCATGGAGGGGCAGAGGAGAGACAGCTGCTTGTCCTCAGCACGTGCATTTGGAAAATATATTCATTTATTCAAGAGGGATGGTTGTTACCATATTTTTTTATTCTACAGTTGATCTGGGTAGAACTTGTTTGCTCTGACTCTTAGCAAGCTATTAACAGTACTTGCTACTGTAAAATGTTTCATCTCAGGGAGAGGATGCACCCTCTGCCATTAAGAAAAAGGACACAAAATACATTCTTTATGTGCACAAAGACGCAAAGCAAATGCATTACGTTGTATTCTAGACATGTTTTCTCTTAGGTATCCAAGTTGCCACATATACCTATGTGTAGGTGTATATATAGACATTTTGAATTACTTTATCTCTAATTCAGGATAGCAATTCTGTATTTTAATTAACATAGAAAAAGTTTTAAATATTTTTGAATAAAAGTGTTTAAAAGCATTTATTTTCCAGCACGTGTGAATAAATTTGAAGCATCTTGATTGAAAGTATATCTTTTAAAGAGAATGTTCTTTGTTCCAAAAGTACTTAACCCCAAAACTCAATTTCCATTCATTGGAGACATATCTGGCAAACCAAAAGAAAGTAAAAACAGAGATTGTGTAGAAAAGGTCTGTCATAACTTAGAAACCACACAAAAAATCCCAGCATTTGATAACAGCAAAATGCGAAGAGTATGATGCCCCAGTAGCCGCTCACAGATCTAGATGATATTAATCAGAGATCTGGAACAGGAAGGATATTCACACAGCAATGTTTAGATTTTGGCA
This sequence comes from Dromas ardeola, assembly GCA_013398915.1. Taxonomy (NCBI): domain Eukaryota; kingdom Metazoa; phylum Chordata; class Aves; order Charadriiformes; family Dromadidae; genus Dromas; species Dromas ardeola. The sequence goes on from VYZM01001434.1 coordinate 435,622, forward strand.
CAAAAATGATTTTAAAAAGTGGCAAAAATCAGTAACATGGTAGCAGATAAAGTAAGAGTTGAAAAATACGTATTGGAAGATATTTATGGTGTGTCTTTTTGCTGGATGACAACCATTCAGCAGGAAGACTTTTATTTTTCTTAGGCTGTCAATAACAAGGTGCCTGCTCAGGCATGGCTGCAAAGAGCAGACAAGACATTAAAATGCATCAGGAAAGGGCTGGAGAAGAAATGTAAAAACTTTGTAGTGCCATTGTTCTCATCACCCTAAGTAAGAAACGTAAGTGGAAGCTCACCTCCACATGACCTCTCTCATGATACAAGACTGAAAATAAAAAGCAGCACACTTAAATAGTCATGCACACACATATCCACCATAATTAATTTTGTGAAAGCATTGCCATTAGCAGTTCGCTGAGGCTGACAAGCAAGGGTCAGCATTAATGCAGTTGATGAGAACAGCTGTGGAAGACATTACTTGCAGTAAGAAAGTATTTTCCTCCCCAAGATTATAAATTTTTACTACTCAAAACCTTACACGCCACTGAGAAAATCAGTTTGGAAAAACTGCTGCGAGGGGTGGGTTAAGCCATCCATCACCTATTCTGAAAAGGAAGACAAACTGTAAGTGTCAGGCGCTTCAAAGTCTCACAGATGTCACCGAACCCAACAACATGTCACTCCCAAGCCGGCACAGCACATTGTCCTCACAGAGGTGACGCTGATGGTGCAGGCACTGTGAACTGCTGAGCTATCCATCAGTCAACCTGGAAGCCAGACAGCGCACCGCCGTTATTTTTCTCTTGGTCCTACTCTGTGATCCTTCCAGTCAGTAAGAATAAATGGGTCCTTTTGAGAAACCTTGCTTTCCAGACCAGGGGAAGGGCTGCCTGTGCTGGCCTGGCAAAAATCGTGGTCAGCAAGCAAAAAGCAAGCTGTAGGGTCTTGACGACTGTGAGATGAGAGAGGTCCGGGACTACAAGCGGTGTTGAGGAATGGCACCAAAGACAGCCATCAGCTCACAGGCTGGTCCGGCTCTGGGCACACACACACCCTGTGGTGGGGGAGGATGACGAATCTGCTCATGTGTGGAATTAACAGGCCGCACCCAGGGGCTGTGCAGAATTGCCATAAATGGAGCTAGCGTAAAGCCCCTTTTCCACACAAAACTCAAAGGTGCTTCACATCGCTGCTCAGCTTTGTGCCCCACAGCCCGTGCACATGTGCCTTTGGTGCACAAGGTGCCTGGGGAAGGCAGAGCCCCCTCTGGGGGAACATTGTCCTTTTTTTTCTGCCCAAATAACCGCTTCCATTCACGGAATCACAGAATCTTCAGAGTTGGAAGGGACCTCTAGAGATCATCTAGTCCAACTCCCCCTGCTAAAGCAGGATTGCCTAGAGCACATTACTCAGGACTGCATCCAGACGGGTCTTGAAAGTCTCCAGAGCAGGGGACTCCACAACCTCCCTGGGCAGCCTGTTCCAGTGCTCTGTCACCCTCACCGTAAAGAAGTTTTTCCTCATATTTGATCGGATCCTCCCAGTAATACTCACAGCTACTCAGTGTATGTGCTGTATGAGCAATTGAGCTGAAAGCTGTGCTCTGAGCAGGTTTGCTGAATTGGGTGCAAGAGGGAGCTCACCTTTAAGTGACGGGCTCAGGAATCCAGGTCCTGGCACTGGAGCTCACCAAACCTGGGTGGTTTTGTCCTCCCTGTCACCTGGAACAAACCTTCCTCCCCCATGCACCGAGCTACAGTGGATAACATCACTCCTCTTTTGAGTGAGGGCTTTGAAATCTGCTGATGAGAAAGAGTGAGATAATAGTATTAATACAGACAAAAATAAAGCAGGGATTTTCAAAATGTCAGTTGACCAAAGGTGTAATTTCAGCTGAACAAAAGTTTCCAAGCAACGAGTGATGGTATGTACAGACCTACTGAACCATGAAAGAGAATGGATAGACATCTGAGTCAAGCAAAGCTGACTCATTCCTACACCCACATTTTTACATCGGGGTTCCTCGGAAGGCCAGCCTGTGTCCTCTCTTCAGTAGCACTAAGTCACCATAGAAAGGTAGACCAGGGGAAAAATCAGCTTAATTACATTAAATATAAATAATGATTAAAAGCTAAAAATAAGTTGGTTAGTTTGTTTTCATGCAGCGCTTAGGCCACCACAGTCACTCCCTAAACATAAAGCTGAGTTACACACTTAGATTTTACTCTGGAAGGTGGCTTCATTCCTTTTGATTGCACAGAAGCATCATGCTTGGCAGCCTCCTCCCAGTCGGCTCCTTTCGGTCTAAGAGCTAGCCCTGGAAAGAAAGTAAGGAATTGCTGTTCTTCTTCCTACACTATTGTTGCTTGTCACTGTCCTAGCACCAGCTCTGCACACCTGGTCTGGAGGAGAGTGCACTTCAACAGGCACTACGGTGCTCCTCTGTTACCAGGATACTTCCAGTCAAAAATGCCAGGGATATACACTCACACATTTTCCTCCACGAGCTCTTAATGGCTTCCAGCTTCATCCAACACCTCTCTCTTAACACAGCCAGAGATCAACCTCATTGTCATGGTTTGGGCTGGGCTGGCCACTAAAACAAATGACAGATGCTCTCTAACTTCTCTCTCAAGTGAGACAATGAGAGAAAGAGAGACTTAAGAGTTTAAAAGAAACTAAACTACTTTAATGAAATATTAATGATAAAATAATAAAATGAAAATACAATAATAAGAAAATAATGTAATATATACAAAACCATATTGGGCTCCCAGAATGACAATCATGTCACTGGCAGGCACTGGGAAAGTCCCAGACTGAACTCAGCAAAGGACGGGAGCTGAACTCAGGATCTGGATTCAGGAACACACGGGTCAGGACCAAAAGCAGACGAACAGACAGAGTCCTCCTCGGATGCTGGCCTTTGAAGAAAGAGGCTGACCCTTTGATCCCTCAGTTCTTATACTGAGCATGATGCAGATGGGATGGAATACCCCGTTGGTCAGTTTTGGGTCACCTGTCCTGTCCGCTCCTCCCCACAAGTACAACCCCTCTCACTTTTCTGCTTCCAACCCTCCGACAGGCTATATAACAAAGTTAGCTGATCTTGGTTGCTATAGCAATAAGTATAAGCCAGAGCCTGTCTGCATACCATTCCTTGCTATTATTTATAAACAGCAGGCCTTATCTCTGCTAGAAGCTGACACTGTCTGAAAAATACGCCGTTAATTTCAAACAGTTCAGTTAGCTAGAAGAGGCTTAGCTGAAAAGTAAAATTACTGAAAATAAAATTAGTTCTGTTTTACCTCAAACCAGGACACTCATCAGCTCCCATCTCTTATGCAAATAACTCCACTTGGCTTGATTTACCGTTAGAAATCAAGAGCCATTTAGTAACGTCCATCAAAACAATCATTAAAATGGTGCTTAAGGCAATGCCTACAGAGCTCAACAGGACTTTGCTACTCCATAAAAGAAGCTTTTAAGTAGGAGACTGGAAATGAATAGTCAATATAACTGTGGTGAGATTTCCAGCATTTGCATAACTGATAAGACCTTTCAAAGGTGATGTAGTGCTGGCCGTATCTGCAGTCATCTTACTGTAACACAGCGATGACGTATGCGGGTGCCACTGGCAGTCATGGAGAAATCACTCCTAATGGAGCGGGCACTATCGATGAGGACACACCAAGTTAGATACTTCCAGGATTATTTTCTTTTTCACAGTCAGTCAGCAGCAACATCCATCGGAAAAATAAAAAAAAAAACCATCTTATGGGACAGTCATTGAGTCAAAGACACTTCTCACAGAAATGAGGCTCAAAAGTGGAAAAGTCCTTTGTCTGTTCCAGACCAGCCAAATCCAAGTCCTCTGCCAACTCCTTGATGGAGCACTGGCATGACTGACCCATGCTGCTGTCACGCTCAGGCTTTTGTCTTACTTTATTTCTGATCCTCCTTTGAACTCTCAGAAATGGTAGCATATGACTTCTCTACTGAAAAGAGTAATTAATGCCTTCTCTTCTGCATCACTGGCCACTTGACCTTATTTTTAAAAAGTTGCTGTCTTACAGCTAGGGGAGCCAAGACACAGAGCAAGAGCTCAGACTTTACGAGCACAACGCACATTTTTGACAGAATCTCCGGGCCCTCCTCGCTCTCCTTGGGGAGGATTCGCATTTCAGCTTGGTGAGGGGAACTCCAGGTAAGAGCCACCCACACTCTGCCCTTTCTGGTAGCCAAATCTGAAACAGCCCAGCCAGGAAAGTCTCCGTCTGGATCCAGGTTCTGCGAGGACCATCACAGGTTAATGTGAAGGTAAGTGGATGAAGATGACCAGCTACCACCATCTTCCAATAAAAGATGTTCTTCACTGGCGCAGATAACAGAGGGTGTTATGTGTCTTAAAACACCAGAGAGCAAGGATTCCTCTTCGCAGGTGACCAGAAGAGAAAAAAATGCATCCTCTGTACAAATGCGGCCCAAATAGATGATTGATGAGTGCATCATACTCCTTTAGGTTTTGTGTAGGGTTTTTTTGTTTGTTTGTTTGGGTTTTTTTTTGTTTGGTTGGCTTTTTTTGTTTATTTTAATTTCAAGTCATCTTGGAAAGGTTGAAGTTTCTCTGGGTTTTAGTTTCTTGTTTCAGAGTAACAGCACGCATTCAGCACATGTAGCTCAGTAACTGCACACTGCAAGCTTTTTACGATTTCAGGGGTTGCAAAATAAAAACTACTAAGGCACTACAAATTTTTTAAAATTCCAAGAAGATGTTTGTTTCCTTGCTTTTGCTTTTAACGACTGCAGCGAGTAATCAAGAACCTGATCTGCAAGAATCTGATTTGTTTCCACAGATACGAAAACCTCATAAAAGGTACTCTCGGTGCTGCTAGCAAACTGTAAGACAACAAAGACTGAACGAAGATTGACATTACCAGATCCACTCTTGTGCTCAAAAGAGGCCAGTGGCATTTGATCAGCATTTTCTGAGAGGCTCCAAGCAGCCAAGTTCAGAAAAAGACTTTTATACCTGGGACAGTGATCAGAACAACAGGCGGACGTCCCTGCCTGAAAAGCGTATTTGTCTCTTTTGCACAGGGACTTTGCACTCTTTAAAATATCACCACAGAAGTATTGTGGTTTGGGCAGACAGACTGAAGAGCGGGTCTCTCCCTGACCTCACCTGTCGCCATCACATGCAAACAGAAAGAGCAGTACCAGCCAGCAGTAATACAAAAATACAAAAGTATCTTAATCAAAGTGAAAAAAAGACCACAACAGATCTCTGTACTTGCTCATAACTGGTAAACTGAAATTTGACCACAAGTAAGACCATGACCGCAGACGGAGTGACTTGTCTTTTCCGCCACCAAAGTATGTGGGAAAGGTGTAAAAAGCACGTAGAGAAGAAAGAGAAGGATGGCTTTTCCTGTTGCTTATGCTCTCGTTGCTCCCTCACAAGCACCAGGAATAGAAAGAAAATCAGGCTGGCTGAGTGCAAGGAACAACAACGTGGCCTGCAGGCCCTGAAGAGCAGCAGTGCTGAGAAGCACAGGTCTGCCCTCGCTATCAAAAATCTTGTTTACGCTTTCTAGAAGAGTGAAACCCGTAGCACGAGGCGTCATACCAAAGCCTGCAATGCTACAGAGAATGGGCTGAAGAGTTTACAAAAGGAACGAAAAAGGAAGTTTGGATTTAGGCTGTTTTCTCCTCAGTTCTGCTTCACCAACCCGTCCTTGCATAACGCAGGTCAGTACTCGCTTCCTTTCCTCAGAAATATGAGGGAACCCCCAAAAACCCCCACGGGAAGGCTGGCTCCCACCTGCTCCTGGCTTTTTGCATGAATGGGTACGCCGCAGCCTCCTCTCCCACAGTCACATGGAGCTGAGAGCAAATCCATTCATTTCCTCGCCAGCTTAAGCTCACGTTCTCTGCACGCAGCGGTCACGCAAGTCAAGTGCCTGTCTGGTGACTGCACTGGCAGAAGATTTGGCATGTGAAGCGGCAGTTTCATGAAAATCTGAACACGGGAGAGAACACATTTTTGGTGGCAGCCGCATTGTCTAGCGATCAACAATTTTTAACCCGGCGCTGCTGTTTGCTTTTTGTTTCAGCCTCAGATTAAAACTATTTTAGAGTAAGTGCAGCCTATTTTTCAACATTATTGAAATCAAACATTTCATTTTTTCTGCTCTGAATTCTTATTAAAATTTTATTCTGATGGGAATTCTTATTAAAATTTTATTCTAATTTCGAGAGTCCTCACGTAACCAAAAATTGTAGATAGAACTCACGGATTTGTCATATTTAACACATTTTTTGTTAACAACTTCATTGAATAAATCTACCGTAATCAGTAGTTTATTTCACATACCCATAGGAATGTGCCACAATTTAGAAAAAAGCTAGCATTAGAAGCAAAATTTCAGTAAAGTGATGAATGTTACTGTAGAAGACTACCAAACAGAAAAGAGTTTTTTGTTGTGGCTTTTTTTTTTTTTTAAGCTACTGACTTAGTTCATGAGAATTTGCCTAGCAAATAAACTTTTGTTGCTTCTATAGTGTAAAAAACTACAGTGTTTTATAGATTCTATCGAAATGGGACTATGAACAAAATTTAAACAATCAAACCTCAAATCAGCACTTATGAAAGGTCAACTCAAGTGATAATTATTTAACAATTTGTGTGAGGGACTGAAAAAGTAAAGGTCAGCACTAGATATACAAGATTCTGCAGAATTTTTCTGTGCGTGCTTTTTTTTTTGGGTGGGGGTGTTGTTTTTTTTAAATTGTACAGATGCAGGGAAACTACTAATGGTGTCAGAAACAGAAAAAAAAGCTCACCTTTTCTGTAAGGTAATTCACAATAAAAAACTCAGTCATAATATGATAGGATTGAACGTGGGCAGGATTTTCAGGAGGGCAGAGGCCCAATTCATGAACTGCCATGCCAACATAAACAACTGGGTACGTATAGGCGTCCAGGTTCCTGGAAAAATGTGAAGAGAGCTCTAGAAATGTCAGCTACTCATACAGAAATAGCTGTAGAAAAGCTAAATACTCCCTAACTATGGAACAAATAGGTAGCTAGTATCGATGTTTATTTTAGTGACACCTAACAAAATCTGCCGTGTTTTCTAGACCTGACGCCCCAAGACCACACAAAGTTACCGCTTTGGCAAAAGCAAAACAAAACACAGTAAAAAAACAAAAAAAAAAAAAAAAAAAAAAAAAAAAAAAAAAAAAAAAAAAAAATCAGCAAGATCCTTCACAGCAAAAGCCGCAACTGCCTGGCCAGTGAATGGCACAAGCTAGACGTGTCCACTCCAACAAGAGCAGTGGCTGAGGACCAGGTACATGAGACCTCCTACAGACCCACCAGCCAGACGTGCCCTTTGAGCGGAAGGGCGCCTCTCTTTTGTGATGGCAAACGAGGAGTGTCCCACGCAGACAGACCGTGGCGCACGGGGGTAGAATGCAACTGCCCCAGGTTGTGTTCATGGAGACAATGCTTGTGCTTAGATAAAAAAAAACATGTTTTATTACCTGCAGTTTACTAGATGGCTTGCACTGGCTTCTTTATTGTATTGGGCCACAGACTTAAACCAGGCAGAAGCATGTCCATCACTACCTATCGACCAGAGCTTATATGCCCAAAAGAGACTATAGTGCCCTTTTCCTTCAATTCTCACTGGGA